>DVQG01000184.1:0-17774 GCA_018231605.1 Papilio ambrax
ACCTAACCCTATTCACATATCATACTAATATTATAAATGCGAAGGTTTAGATGGATGGATGGATGTTTGTAAGAGTTTTTGGCCTAAACGGCTGAACGGATTTCGAGGAAATTTGATATAGATGTAGAGGATAATATGGAAGAACACATAGGCTACTCACTTTTGTTTATTTTTTATTCCACGCGGACGAAGTCGCGGGCGAAAGCTAGTAATTTATAATCTGTATTCAAAACATTAAAATACTAACAATACCAATGTATTCGATAATAGTATATTCAAAACAACGTATTAAATAATTTAAACGTATTAAACGAAATATTTTGTAATAAAAAAAATGTCAAACACTTTTAACACCAAGCGTTAATCACAAATTAGTTGCGGAAAACATTACCGTATTTCGTTAGTTTCACATCCGTATAGAGCCGTTAAATAAGAGGTTCGAGTTTCATTCATTCAAGTCCCCATATACTACACCACTTTTGCATGTAACGGTGTAAATAAATAAATAATGATTTAGGGCAATCTTCCACTACTGTCTGATAGAGACTCCGATACCTTAAAAATGACGTCACTGTCAGATAGGACAAGGATATAAAATTCGATATTTCCATTACATTTTTTACACGTTCGATTGTTATCAGACAATTTACAATGTGTTTGGACCGACACTATAATAATCACTTATTGCCTTATACAGAGTACAAAAACTTGGATAATCAAATAGCAGTATATTTAATTATTATATAAATAATTTTTGTACATTTAAATACCTCAATGTTAAACTGATATGAGATATTTAACTTGGGTTTCCCAAAAATATTGCCCCTTTGTAGAGGTTTACGTATGGCGGGAATACAAAACTGGTTGTAAAGTTCCTCCTTCACTATGTTCAACAGTCACGCTGGAATAAATCCAAAAAAAGCCACTTCTTCATTATACGCGCTCTATTGTAACAAAACGCTTATAAACTACCTACTTGAGCGTCACATAAAGATTTTGTCGCTTTTCTTTATTTAAAATATGTGTCCGCGAAATAAAAAACTTTATATAACACAAAAAAATATTTTTATACATATCCCGAACACGACTATAATATTTGTCAAAATGAATTCTCATTAACATTTTTAGAAAAGCGACATCTACCGACAATGACAATTATTGTTTGAACTGTTATTATTTAAATTTAACCAAGATGTTAGTTTGTGCTAACAGATGGCGGTTAAAATAAAAAAAGGCAACAAATATGTAATATGCTAGCCAAACCAAATCTTATACATATTTTATATCTTTCAAATTTATATTCTTGAATAAATACGCATGACATAAAAACTTTTCAATAACCCTAAATAGCAGAATTGCAAATTAATGATACTAAATTAATTATTAATAAGCCAATTCAAAGGTGTCAAACACTCATTTCATTCATTTACGCTCCTTAACTTTGTGAGGGTTCTGGAGTTCCGGTCGATTACCCATTAGAACTCAAATCATCTAAGCAGATAACAAGGAAATTGGGTAATGGACTGAATAGCTTACGACGCCAATCACACACGCTTAAGTGTTCTCAAGAATTCATTCAAACAAAGGAATCAGCTTGAAAGGTGCTGTTCTAAGCTTTAAGACAACGATTAGGGGCAATTTGAATATTGGCTCCAGAATGCAAAGGGACCACGATTGCCTGATTACAAAGAGGACTTGAATAAAATTAGCATTGCAATTTACTTGGGAATCACACTCCGTACTAAGTTTTTTTGAATGCTGTAGATAATGAATAATTTTTAATTACACAAATATCTATCTGTAAATGTTTTTTTTAGCGCAAAATACAGGATATAAAAGTAAATATGCTTCAGGTCAAATTTTTATTTTAACTAGGTACCAAGTTGTGGTTGGTTACAAGCAACATGGTTTTGTTTTCAAATATATTATTTAAATTATTGTGTATTTTTTAACAGTTTTTATTTAACTTGCTTGTTTATTTGGGTTAAACTAGTTATTGAAATAACATCATTGCATTTTAATTTTAATCTATTGATCTATTTGCTAAACAATACAATTTTAAATTTACAAAAATGTTCAACGTTTCTACAGAAAAATTTTACAGACATTTTTACAATTTTTACAGAAAAATTTAATACAAAAGCAACAGAAAGAAATGTACAAACATTTTCAAAATAAAATTATTTTTTTGACATGTATAGAAACATTATATTCATATAAACATTGTAAACACTTAGATCATACAATTACATATTTAGACTACATGATTTTTCTTGTAGCATAAAAACAAGATAAACATCACCACTAATTATTAACCATGATGATCTTAGAGTTACGGTGTAAAGAGTGTAAGTGGTCCTAATGATTACCAAACTTCGAAACTAGATGGCACTTCAAGAATAGCGGCCATCTGTTCACTGTAATAGCGAGGCTGCCGCTCTTTGACTTAAACATATTTTTAAACTATTGAAAATTAAATAAATAATGTTAAAGCCTGTTCATTATTGTTGTTTAGGAGCTTGGAATGTTAGGTAGGCAAAATAATGCTGCCTCGGCACGGCCCTTTTAATTTCTAATAGATGAAGGTGCATGTGGGTAAAATGGAAACATAGTGGCACTCCAGACACATATGTGCACAACTATGCTCTTTCAATCAACCCCCTACAATAGATTCTCAGAATTTATTAAATATTATGCATTGTTTATTTTAAAATGACACACTTATGTACACAATCTAACCTGTTACTTTTTCACTAAACAAAATAAAGGATAATCTAGAACATTTAGGTTTTCACATCATTTTTCATATTTGTTAACTGCCCGATGCCAAATAACATTAATTTTATATGTGCTTTGGTCATATAAACTTTTTTTTTTATTTCTTCAGCTTTATCTTCATACACCTTTATTCTTGCATCTAAATAGGTATTTGCTTCATTGGCTGTAAATTCTAAGTAATGTTTTAAACCAATATGCATTAATAATTTGGATGTATCAGGAACTGAAGCCTCCATGAAAAAATTACAACCAATGTTTAATTTAGTTTTGAAACCATCCGGATGAAGCTTCTCGTCTGTTATCACTTTTAATGTATGTTTTTCTTGAATTAATGCTGTTATTTCTTCATTTATTTTATGTAACTGTTGATCCTGAACACGAAGACTTTCTTTTAAAACGTTATTGATGAAATTTTCGTATCTAACAATAGCGGTATCAATATTTGGTAGAGACATACTTTAAAAATGGAAAAATCAATTGGTATTTAGAACTTATCGTAAAAATTGGTATAATTTAATATATTATTCAAGTAAGAAAGTGTGTAATATCGCATCCATCATTCCGAAATTGCGAAATGAATTGTCAATGTCATTGTCATTCAAGTCAGTGAAACTGTGGAAGTATAAGTCTATAAGGTAAAGATATTGTGGCATCTTTTTGAAAATGATAGAAACGGGCCTCTGAGTATTTAGAGTTACCAGCAAGCTATATATTTCCACATTAAAGGAAAATTCTTTCCTTTTGAAAATATTAACGATTAAAATATCTCCCACTTTCAGAAAACCTCTCTGAAACTACTTACATTAAATACCCACACAAAATGCTGAAAGTAATGTTTACTTACATACATGTTTACTTAAGTACTAAGTAAATTACTACGTGTATTCAGAAATGTATAATATGAAGAAACTGCCTGTCTGAAAATTTTAAAACGCACAGTTCAAACCACCGGGCATACCACATAGTTTTTACTGTGCGTTAATTTTAAGATAGAAATCTTAATGATTGCTTGTTGTTTACTATCATTTCTATTATGTTAAGGCTATTCCTCCTCTTAGTGTCTAAAGAGAAAACATTAATAAATTAAGTTTGCTATAAAAGTTCTTTAAGTGTACTGTCTTTTTCCCAACAAACGAAGTCAGGGGCATTTCCTAATTACATTATATGTTACTTCCTTTACAATGCGTTTTCGTTTTCAAACGAAAATAATTTCCCTTTAATGTGGAAATATTACCTTACCTTGCTGGTAACCCTAAATGCTCAGAGGCGCCCTCCTGTCAATGTCAAAAGGGTACCAGTACCACACACAATATCCTTGTGGCACTATACTAAACTCTCTTACAGGGAAATATTAATTCTAGGGAAATATTAAGTCGGGTTTATTTACTTTTATATTTTGTAAGTATAGTGTAGTTTCAGTGAATTTTTTTCATGAAGACTATTATATGAATTCGAAACTTTGTCGAACTTTGATGTAGTTGATGTTTTCTTGTGAGTGTACATCTATAACACGAAGGTTCGTAATTTGCTAAAAACAAACTGGGTTGAAAGGCATTGATTTGACCATTTCCTGTAGACGAATTTTCGACGATTACATCTTTAGTTCTGATATAATTCAAATTTTAATAAAAACATTGTTGAATCATTAAAAAGAATAATTGAGCACGGAGATCTGTAAATTTTCACAATTTAAAATAAATTAAGTAAACAGTATTTATATTCAAAAACTGTTATTCAGAAATTCAAAAAAATTTTTTGCTGTTTGTGTTCATGACCAAACAAAAGTTTATTTGTGTTTCTGTATTTTAATAAGCAAAAGAAAAACTTTCCAGTTTTAAATTAATTTACGAAGAGGGCATTGGGTTAATAACATTTAATTAGTGAAAAAAAATTTCTTAAAAAATCTTACTGAAGAACTGACTACAAAAGAATGTGACGCTATCACTATATATAGTGATAGTCAGTCAGCCATACAGATTGCAAAGAATCCTATTCATCACCAACGGACAAAGCACATAGACGTACGATGTCATTACATCAGAGAAGCTGTCAGTAATAACATAGTAAAGGTGGAGTATCTGCAGACTGAAGAGATGACTGCCGATATTTTGACGAAAGCTCTGCCGCGATGTAAGAATGAGTTTTGTGTGACAGAATTTAATCTGTGTGTTTAAATTTTGAGGTCATGTTTAAAATGTTTAGAGCAGTCTTACATTGAGGAGGAGTGTTGTAAATGAAACCTATTTGATGTTTTGCAGTGTAAGACTGGCTGTATACTATTATTTAAATAATGACATATGTTAATTTAATTGAAGTTGTTCGAATGTAGAGAAAAGAACATGTCTTATATAGTATAAAAATAATATCTTGTTTTTATACACAGTTGTATTAATATTAATTTATATGAGAATAAATAACAAACTTTATTTATTTAATCATTTTGTGTGCTGGCTAAACCAAATTCCTATCATATACAGACAACTCTTAAGTGCATCCGCAAACCACAGACTTAATCAGCCGATAGTTTGATCGTGTCAGACTGTCAAGGCACAAAAACAAAATCGGTCTAACTTGTGCACCTCCATACATGTGTATACTGATCCAACCCCGACTAAACCATCGGCGGATTAAAAGTCTGCGGAGGCACTAAGGACTAGAACAAACTAAACTAGATCTTAGTACAGAATGGCGAAGAAAATACATTGTCTATATGTTTGAAATGTTTTACTTTTGTTATCAATTATCGCGTCACTATCTCTGGGCTGATACCGTCTTATCTGTACATATAAATATTGTTGTTAATTTGTCTGTGGTTTTGACGCAAAAACCGAAAGATCCGATACAAACTTATCTATTTTCTGATTGGGATAATGTTTGTGAAGTTATTAGATTGTTTGAAATAGTGAGTTTTGGTGCATTAAAATTGTTAAGGGGATGCTAATTTAATGAACATTACGAAAAATTTGTTAGTTTTTTTTTTATAATAAAATTTTATTTCATAGGTTATTTGAAAAGTTCAAATAAGCACACGAAAAATTGATACGTACAGTTTATATTATATTTGATAATATTTCGTATATAGTTAAATCTGATAAATTCTTAAACGGTGTATGATGCTTAACTTGTATGTTACTTATCGAATACTTCACATATTGTCAACACTTGTAAATATAAAAGTATCTACGAACATAGTGCGCGGTATTGGTTTTTAACTAGAAATATTACTTATGTAGTACTTAGTTTCAAAGAACTTGATAGTCGAACTAATATTAAATTCTTAGCTTAGTTAGGATTCACTAATACCTTAGTTTCTGTACATACACCTACATTATAATCTGTAATAAGAATGAGATATAAAATCATATTTTCTACAAATACTTCGGCAGAAGACTCAATCGTAAAATTAAAAACAACGCCATCTGTTATCACTTTCCAGAAGGTGATCTTAAAAACGTGACGATGTTTGAGGGCGCGGTGGCAGGTATCCTGAACCGTCTGCTAGGCAAGTACGTGCAGGACCTGGATACTGAGAACCTGAATGTGGGCATCTTCTCCGGGAACGTTAACCTCACCGACCTTAAGCTTAAACCAGAAGCACTGGTACGTTTAAATTAATTACATTACTAGTTTGAAAGAGATAAATTTAGTGTTGAACTTTATCATTGTATTATTTAAGTCCCTGAAATTTTCGAAGCCTATTCCTATTTCTATTAAAACAACTAGCTGTTCTTATGCGGCTACATCCGCATGTCATTAAAAAACTTTAATTTATTGTTTACATATGACAAGTTGTCAATTATCAAAATTACCGTTATCACAAACCTTGATTCCTTAATGTTGGCAGCTTGTGATTTTTGGTCCCTTTCCCGCATGATGTTTTTTTTTCCGATTCATTTACCCCCAAGCTTAATAGCGAGAAAATGTACATTTTATTAAAAAAAGTAATTGTTCATAATTATTTTGTGATTGCTTACGAATATATCCTAGGCCACGAAGTAGTGTTTGTTTAACCTTTATTATATGAGTATAGTTAGATATAAATAATGAATTATTCATTATTAATTTACTTCACAGTATGAATTAGACCTTCCGATAGATGTGAAAATCGGTACAATCGGCCGTATAAGTCTGCAAATACCATGGTCCGGACTGTACACCAATCCTGTGGTGGTGAACATCGAAGACGTGCTATTACTGGTCGGACCTGCTATCTCCAACAGCTACTTCGATCCAGAAAGAGAAAGAAGACTTACCAGAGCTGCAAAGAGGAAGATTTTACAAGACTTGGAAGCGGAGAGTGAGATTTTGAAAGGACCTCAAAATTTCTTTGAGAGTCTCTTCACAGCGATTGTGAATAACATTCAGATTTACGTGAGAAACGTCCACGTGAGGTACGAGGACTCTATCAGCTCGAAGGATGGACCTTTGGCATGTGGTCTGTGCCTGCAGAGTCTTTCTATAGAAACTACGAACAGGTAAGTACAATGTTACATAGAAATACCTAACCCTTATTATGTTAACGTATATTTCTGGTTGTTTCGGCTTGGTGCAGTAAATGGAAGCCATCAGTGACCCCAGTAAACGCATCCACGGTGTACCAGCTGGTGCGACTGGAATCGCTGTCGTTGTACTGGAATCCGGCAGCCACTGCACTGGACGACGCCGAGACTGCGCACATCACGCCCATGCAGTACTACAATTGGAAACACTACATGCTTACTGGCCTCAACAAGTTTTCTATGCACCATGAGGATTTCGAGTTTTGTAAGTATTGTTCATGAAGGCCTAGCTTTCTTTAAATTCGATAACCAATGTTCCATAAGACAACACGGACTGTAATAAATGACATACATGAAAAAGAACTTTGTGCATAAAGTAATGTTGACAAAGACTAAAAGAACACAAGACATACATGTTTTCAAAGAATAAAAAACGCTCTTTCTTTACAGTGCTAAAGCCGGTAACGTGCAAGGTAAAGGTGCTGATAAACCGGTCCGGAGAAGCAAGGACTCCTCGGCTTCTTCTGGACGCTGTGCTGGCGGACAGTGCACTGCAGCTGTCGCGGCGCCAGTACCTCTCCATTGACAACCTCCTGTCTTCCTTCCGACGTATCAAATTAAACAGGTTTGAACTCTACACATACCACTTCGCCTTTTAGATTCTAACTACATCTCAAATCTTTACAGTCCCTTTAAGCAGGTTTGCTTCTTTTTGAGAATTTTTTAATTATCTATTGCCTTAAGATACGTATTACACAGAATAACTAAAAATGTCGTAATGATTTCTCAAATAATTTCCGTAGAAAATATCGTCATCTCCATCCTGGCATCCCACTCTCTAAAGACATCAAGAAGTGGTGGCTATACGCTTACAACGTGGTGGTGGAACAACGTGTTAGACCGTACACATGGGCTGCTATAAAGAAGCACAGGGAAAACTATACTGTATACAAACAGACTTACAAAAGCACTCTCCGGAGCCCTAACGATATAGAACTTAAATTGGATTTGCAGAAATGCGAAGATAATTTGCCTATAATTTCTGTGGTGATTGCAAGGGAGCAAGCAAAGTTTGAAGTAAGAATCAGTTTTCTATTATTATTTTTATTTTAAAATGCTGTATTATGACGAGAATTATATTCACAGTTACTGTCAAAAGAACCGGATCGTATAGAAGTTGTAGAAAGTGAATTCGACTGGTGGAAGCCGACAAGTGCTGATGTGGAGAGTGATTCGGATGCAGAAAGCAAAGCGCACGTCGAGCTCTGTGTAAAGACCGAGAGGAGTCGCAGCTTGTGGAGTCATCTCTCCAGTCCCGAAAAGAAGAGAGTCTGCGAACTTATAGGTTATGTTGAGGGTGTACCGAAGCAGGATAAATCAAAGCAGTATATCGGTAAGTGCTGGTTCACGAAGGTAAATGTACTAGCCGTACAGTTCAATTGTTATGACTTTACAAATGTCATTAACTATTTAATAATAGTGTGGAAAGTGCGAATTTAAATAAGCCTATTAATTGTGAAACGTGGAAAAAATTAAAAGACAAATTATTTCAGAACACAAGTTAAACTTGACTTTGGCCAACTGCTCCCTAACGCTGATGAATAGAAGCAAAGAGGTGTTGGTGGTTACTCTCACGCAGTTCCTTGCATCACTGGAGACCAGACCTTCGGCTAAGGCATACAAGGTACAAAAATTCAAGGTCTTTTCGTTATCATTTGTTGTTGTTTTATACTGTTTTTTTACTCTAGTGGTGTTGTATTTGTTATGCTTTAGCTGTCAGCTCGTGCAGAGAGCATGGTAATAGAGGGCGCTACCTCCGACGGCGACCTGGTGCCGCTACTGACCACGGAGAAGGCGGCCGCGCTGGCCGGTGCCAACCTCCTGGCAGTGGACTTCGAGCGGAACCCTTGCAATAGCGAGGCTGATTATGGCCTCTGCTGGCTGATGGAACCTGTGGAGCTGCTTTATATCGAAGTAAGTATATAAGCACGCCGGAATGAATTTAGTGTAACTTATATCATTGAATACTAATGACATTAAAATATCTTTCTTTCTGCAGCATTCGTTTACCGAACTGATCAACTTCTTCCAAACGCATTCGATGACACCAGAGGACTTAGCAGAGGAGCTATCGGTGGCAGTAGACAGGGCGGGTGGCGTGGGCCGCTCGGTGCTGGCGTACGCCGTCAGCCGCCGTAAGGTGTTCCAGGTCAACGTGGACCTGAAGGGTCCCTGTGTCGTTGTACCTGAACACGGATGTGTGCATAAGTTAGTTCTAGTTTGAAACTAGTTAGTTTCTTAGTTTTGTTCTAGTTTGGGTGTGCGTGTAATGTTTATTCCCACTTGTGCTAGATCCGGTCGAGTGATGATAGTGGACGTGAGCCGCGTGGTGGTGCGCTCGGACCTGCAGCCCGCAGACCTGGCGCTGGAGGACGCCACCTGCATGGAGCTGGAGGAGAAGCTGTACGACCGTCTGCACGCCGAGTGCTCATATCAAGTTAGAATTCTCTATTAACTACGCTGTAATTGTTTCGCTACATTCTAGACTTGTGAACTCTACGTACAATGTTGTGACGCAATTGATAAACAATCTGATTATTTTCATTGGAAACCGAATTTTGGTAAGCAACAACAATATGTTAGCCATTTTCAGGTCTTATTCTGCGAGTGGACCGAGCCGTGGCGCGAGTCGCGCAAGTACGGAGACTCAGAGCTGCACCTCGTGCCCAAGATTAAAGCTCAACTCGTGTTCTCTAGCAGTATCAAAAAAGATTATAAATTATTGCCAAGGTATTAATTACCTTGCTTATAAATTACAAAAACAAGTCGCCTTTTATAGTCCAATTGTAAGTGTACTTGAGGTATCTTTTGTTTCAGGTATAAATTGAACATTTCACTTTCAAGTTTGAAACTGAATTTGTCAGATCGTATCATCGGCCATTTACTAGATTTTTGTGACAACCTTCCCATACCGGTGCCTAACACTGTGCCGGTGTCGTTCATGGACTCCGGAGACTATGTGGAGGAGTTGGAGGACCCTGAGCTGGCGGAAGCCTTGGAGCAGGACCGCGTGTCTGCAGACCCCGGATACAATGAGCTCGTTAAGTTGAGACAGAAGATTGTCGCCGCTTACCTTAGTAGAAATAGGTAAATGTCGTATTATATTTTTACTGGGTAATGGATTTTACTGGATGTGAATTGCACGACTTAGTAAAAGAAACCATTGTCAATTAATTAATGATTAACTATTTTGGTATACAGGGCCGCAGAAACCAAGCACGACCACGTGAAGGTGCAGGCCGCGCCGCCGCTGGAGACCGGCATCAGCGAGCTGAGCGACGACGAGGTAGAGGAGTACGCGCGCTCCGTCGACCTGCCCGGCTTCGACGACAACGTCTCTCCCAGCAACACCATCGGCACCCTCATGCGCTTCGTCATCGGTCAGCCTATAACTCTAAAGACCATAACTGATATTCCGTAGGTCATTAATTTAACAGCGAATATATTCCAACAGGTGAAATAGTAATAAATCTCAGCCGATCAAGCGAGCAAGTGGACCGACCGTACATCATGCTAAGTGTGACGAAGGTGTGCCTGGATGTGGCGCTGATGGAGTACGGCCCCGCGATCCAGCTCGCCGTGGACCAGGCGCTGCTGACTGACAAACAGCATCATAGTAGCACTGGACAGTATCTCGAACTGTTGACAAGTTCTGGAGACTTATTCAATCTGCTATATAGAAAGGTAATGCTGAAATTCAATTAGATTATATTGAAATGGGAACATAAATGTATGATTTGTGTTTAGGTTCGGGCCAACTGCCCGGAGTTCCGGTCGCACTTCCACAGCGTGGAGCAGGCGCTGGTGGCGGATGCGGGGCCGCTGACGCTGCTGCTGCACGCGGCGGCGCTGCGCACGCTCTGCAAGTACCTCGCCTACCTGCACGACAAGTGAGTACCGCGCGCACCCCGCCGACATAATGTTAACTTTACTAATGAAATTTTTTAATATGTTAAATTTTCAGGATACAGAGTAGACATGCCTTAAACTGGAAGAAGACCGTGCTGCCGAAGACCGAGACTCTGTTTGATTATCTAATGAAGCCTGAAGAAGACCCACCCGTTCCTCCCGGTGCCACTAAGTTCAGCTATTCCGTTAGGTTGTTATTTACATTTTTTTTTGTCCTTGGTTTCCCGATATTTGATACTCCAATCGCTTTCTTCAATAACCTTCATCTCTTTTAGTTAGTATCTTTTAAGTTAAAGACTTCTCTTTGACTCCTTTTGTTATCGCAGCAATGTTTGTGTTGCAGAGCGGTGTCGGTATGCGTGCGACTGTGGCAGGCGGACAGCGCGCTGGCGGAGGTGCGGCTGGGGGCGCTCGACAGCGACTGCGTCTTCCGCGCCAACGACCGCATCATCTTCAAGCTGTACCTCGGCTCCCTCCACATCGACGACTTGTCTGACAACACTCTATATCCTAAGGCGCGTACCGTTTTCATTATATGCATTATAAGCTCTGTATCGAATTTGACAATATGTTCCCCGTGTGATTTATACAGCTGGTGTGGCCGGACGAGGACAAGGTGCTGGAGGTGAAGTACGTGCGTGCGGCGACGCGGCTACGAGCGCACGCGCACGCCGAACTGCGCATCTACCTGGGCCGCCTGCACGTCGTACTGCTGTGCGCGCTGCTGCACCAGCTGCAGGTGGGAGCTTAGTTTCTAATTCGCACATTTATTCCATTTATTTCGGTGTGCTTATTGGATGACGTGTGTCAGCAATTCGCGGAGCCGCTGGTGGCGGGGTCTGCGGCGGCGGAGGCGGCGGCGGCGGCGGAGCGCGAGGCGCGGCTGCGGGCGGAGCGCCTGCGCAACTGCGCCTCCAGGCTCAGCCTCGCTATTGAAGTATCGACCCATTTTTACACTTTATTTAATCTTTTCTCTTTTCATCATTTTGAGAGAAATACAAGAAAAAAATGTTCTTCTAGCTCCATGCTCCGGTGCTTCTTCTTCCGCAAAAAGCGTCATCGCCGGACTTGTTAGTTTTAAATATGGGTAAATATAAAATCAAAATAACAAATGTATGTGTTAATTAAATCAATGTATTGTACTAACTAATAAACCTATGTCATGCAGGTGACCTACTGATAGAGAACTTCTTCAAGCCGTTGAACGTGAGCCAGGAGGCGAGCAGTCCGGTGGTCAACCCGCTCATAGACAACGTGCTGGTGAAGCTGGAGAATGTCACGCTGTCCCGCGCCGTCATGACCCTGGCCGGCACGCTGGAAGTCCAGGTGCGGGCTGACCTTATGATATATCTAAGCTGTGACATTTTTTTGACATCTTGATGTCGACGATTACGATGATGATGTTTGATTGTGCCAGGAGCCGATAGTGGAGCAGGTGTCGGTGCGCTGCGACATGAAGCGCGCGGTGGGGTGGCGGCAGACGGCGGGCGCGCCCCGCGAGCTGCTGCGCTGCGCCGCGGACGTCGTCATGGACAGCGCCGCCGTCAACCTCGGACAGAACGACCTCGCCACCGTGCTCGCCGTCTGGTCCAACAACCTCAGCGAGGCGCACTACATCGGTACACAACATTTACTTTCATCTTACATTATGACTAACTAGTTGTTCCCGTGCGTCTTTATCCGCATTAAATTATGAAAACTTTATTTTATTGTTTACATTTGTCTAATTGTCAATTGCAAATGTCAAATTACCATTACCATAATAACCTTGCTTCCTTAATGTTGGCAGCTTGTACTCTATGGTCCCTTTCCACATTAAGGTTTTTTCTAATTTATTTAACCCAGAAGTTCAATAGCGTGAAAATTTATAGCCTAAAGCGTGTCGTAAGTGTAGGACTTTTTATTAAAGCAAGAATTATTAAGAAAACAGTCAGTTAACTCAGTTTTGTTTGTTTAAGATTTATGGGGCGTTATCGTCGCTTCGCGACAAAGCCCCCTGTAAGAATTAATAAAAAAAATTATTTAATTACGCTTAATTTTAATTACCTATATAACCTTTAAACTACTCTTTGCTACGTTTTAAATCTCGATTTATTAACGACATAGGCCATTGAAATTTGAACTCAAATGTATAGTACTTCGTTTCAATTTAATTTACGCGAACTGAAGTAATTTCTAAAACATTCTGTCAAAAGCATAGTTATTAAATGTAATTGATTTAAAAAATAAATTAAATTTACGCAATAAATTGCAATGTATATAATTATTTGGACCATTAATAAATGAAGATGGACTGATTACGCTAATATGTCAAACAAAACACATTTAAAATGATTTACTAACATCATTTACATAAATAAATCAATTACGCATCTAACATTTGCGTAGGTAATATTTTATTCAAAAAACGATATACCTTGCAGCAGTCTAATGCAAAACATTTGTCACCGATCAAATAGAAAATAAGTTAGTTTAAAATCTGACTGTATTAGCTGCCAGTAAATATACACTGAAATAATTTTCGTGGTTAAATGTTGTTCTATAAAGTGTCAATAATCAATCATCATGGTAGTTTGTATCTAGTGTAGTTCGATTACATATTAACAAAATTCACCATCGATGGGTAACATTTATGTGGGACTCTTGTCCAAATAACGAATAATTGGCTATAGTAGCATACAAAAAAACGTAAATCATTTCAAATTTAGAATTGCAGGACTGGTGTTACCCGATGTATACTACAACGATAGATGAATTTTGAATTTGTATCGTATGTATGGTGACCATATGTAAGACTACATTGCGTGTAGACAGCATAGGGCCACTATAAATAGTAATTAAATAATTTAGGGCATTAATATGGAGACCGACCATTAAACGCAAAACGCCAAATCATTTACAAGAAAGCGAGAACCCGCCTCGTACTATTTACATAATTTATTCAGTCCACTTTAAAGTGTTGTAGCTCGGAAATGTTCAAATATAAAAATGTTTTGTATCTTTGGGATTTCTAATGATATCTGTACGAAAATTTCCTACAGATTTTATAGTCGATTAAATTACTGTCAGATAAAATTTTGGATTAATAATGTTCCTAAAAAATTCTCAATATAAGTTTAGAAAAGTTTCATACAGCTTGGATAGGTAGAACTTAGATTTAATTTAAAATGCACACTAATACACTAATATACAATATAATACCAAACAAACACACAATCAAATTCTTGGTGGCATAACAAGCTACAAGCCTTTTCCCCTCAACCCGTGATACGATCTTCCAAATATTAAACTAATATTTAGGCAACGCTTTGCTTGAAGCCGCCTCATTTGAATAAGGTGCGGTTCCACTGGTAACTGGTAACATACTAACTACACTAATATGACTCTTGTTATAATAATATGAAACCCACAGTAAGATGAACAATCTTTAGGAAAAACAGGTAAGTATTTCTACTTTAAAAAAAATCAGTCGTGTTACTACGAGATTCTGACTTTAAAATGAACAAACTTACGGATGTATATGGCAGTCGTTGATCACCATGGTATTCCCGCCGCTAGTTTGTGTAGGGTCTTACAAAAGAACCTAGTTAGTCATTTAAATATAATAAAATGAAGACAAAACATGCACCACTGTAATCTCCACACACTTTGTAAAATCTACAAATGTCTTGAATGCAGCGAGATTAGAGCTTAAGGCCGCATGTAGTAAATATCATAATCATAAGCTATTAGTAAGTTAATATTATGTCTCCGCCGGCTTTGAGCGGCGTTTATAGCCCGACTATTAATTGTGAACGATCCCTCGAGGATTTAGTACCGACATAAACCCGGCTTCCGCCTCACTAAACCTACCAAAAGATTACGCCTTATAAAACTATGTTGTAAGACACAAACAATTTGTATTATAGATGCATCAACAGGCAAATGGAAATAATTGAATATAGCATATGTTAAAACTTATAGACTTGAAGACTCGAAGAAAACTCTGTCTTTGAAACTCTATTTATCAATTTGGTTTATGCTTTTCGACCGTCTTTCCAAAAGAAAGAGGTTTTCAACTCGTCTTTGTTTTTTTGTTGTCCGTATCTATTTTTGTTTTTGTATAAAAAAAATGTTTTTTTTCATAGCTACAGCGTATCAAATGCTACAAACTACACTTAATTAATAATATTTTGCAAACTGATGTTATCGATTGGTAGCAGTAGTGAGGATTTGGAATCTAGAAGCAGAAGTTGTCATTTCCAATAACATGTCCATTTATAGAGATCAGTGTTTTTGTCCTTTGATCTGAATATCCAAAATTGCCGACGTTTCCTTACAAAGTTCACATTGATTTGGTAATTTATTCTTGACTAACTGCTGCTAGCGACTTTGCCCGAGTGAAATTAAAAAATGATAAAAATCATAGCATATGTTACTCAATGACAACGTATTCGTGGTGTAAGAATTTTTGAAATCAACCCAGTAATTTTTGAGTTATTTCAATATATACAAAAATACAAATCTTTCCTCTTTGTAATATTAGTACAGATTACTAATTGCATTATTACCAACTTGCTTTAATCATAGGCATCAGGATCGTATCAATATCATCGTCTATCGACCTATTGACATTAGACCCTTGTTTGTTATTTCCTAACGGTGTTCTATCGGTACAACATTTTGTAGTACATTGTAAGATGTAATATACGCATGTTACAAACTTTGTACAATGTGCTTTTTGTTAACAACCATGTGCGGATTTCATGTTATATTATCAGAGACTGGGCATAAGAATTTTCCTTTTAAAATAGTAAATATGATGTTACATTTTTCCTTATCTTATTTCTTATTTATAAATGAGAAAGTTTGGATTTATGGTTGAATGTTTGTAAGAAGATATCTCCACGACTAATAGGTTATTTTTTTTTATTTATAAAAATGTTAGTAGATTTTTGTTAATATTTCCTTTAACCGTTCCAAATAAGCTCTAGGCTTGTGCTAGATTATGGTTCACGACAATAGTCGAATAGCGGGATTCGAACCCTAGACCGTAAGATTGGTAGTCCGTACCCCAAACCATTAGGCTATTGGTGCTTGTTGCTGAAGTATTTCTTTAATATTAGAAATGCGAAAGTTTAGATCGATGAATATTTGTTACTACGTATCACAATGGCTTAATGGATATTGCTAAAATTTGATTTAGATATGGAACTGAACTGAAAGAACACATAGTAATTAAGGTTTTGTTTTTAATTGCACGCAGACAGAGTTGCGGACAAAAGTTTAGTTTACAAAAATTACACGTTGTTTACAAATATCCTCCGAAATGATTATTACAACAAATCTTTTTAAAGATCTAGAGAACTGAATTCTCTTGAGAAATGTTTAGAACTTACATGTTAATGATCATGTAGTCTATTAGAAGGAAATTTGTAACTTTTAATTAGGTAAAAATTGACAAAGCTGTACACGACAATCTTGTTTCACCAACAATTCAACAATTAACGTATAAAAAGAATAGATAAAAAATTAAGATAACTTTATCACTTCAACCTTCATATTCAGTTGTCTATATGTTAGACAATTAGACAAAAGTCTACTTGTTAAGACAATTAGACAAAAGACATTGTATCTTGAGTAGCAATGCGCCATATTTATGTGGGAATTGAAACCACTTTCCCACAATTTGTATTTATACACAAAGTGTACTTTTAAAATTAATGAGACTTAGTTTATGTTATATCGTGTTCGTTAATAAAATAAGATTTTTTCTTAAATGAAAGTAGTATTTAGTGGATAATTTTTTGACAGTTTATACAAAGAATTACAATAACTGAAATAACCAAATCTTTCTTTACAAAACTTTGGAAATTGTTGTGGCTGTTTTTTTTTGTTACTAAATAGTATTTTAACTAGACAATGATTATTATATTGTGCATAATATTGTTAGAAATAAAATGTTAATAAAACAATTGCATTATATATAATAGATTGAATTCTGTTCAATTTCACACTTAATTTTCGTCTTACAACTGGTTGGTGTTAAAACATAAATTACAACTTGTTTACGGCGTTTGATGGGTTGGTTAGTGTGATCTTCATAGCGAATCGTTGGATATTTTAGATGGTTAATTAAAACTTTGAATGTTAGTGTTGTGAGATGTGAGGGACGTTGTGTGAGCGGGCCGCCCCATTCCCCGTAGCCAATCGGACGCTTCTCGTTCCGAGCCGCGAGATAGGCACGCACCAGCCGGAGGATAGACCTTAAGGTATGGTACAAGTCATAAAAATATCGCGTCTTCAGTTACTTTTAATTAAATCTAAATGCCTGTGCTTGGCTTGGGATTTATTTACGTGTATCAATATTTATTTTGTTTATAGTCATCACGTATGTGACAAAATCTACTTTACATTTTTTTGAAAATCCATTCAAAATCAGGATGCAAATTGATGAAGCAATGTATTGTATGTATGCACAACATGTTTCTCTATTTTTGACCGACTTCCCAAAAGAAGGAGGTACACAATTCGTCTGTATGTTTTTTT
>DVQG01000185.1:0-17763 GCA_018231605.1 Papilio ambrax
ATTATAAATGCGAAAGTTTAGATGGATGGATGGATGTTTGTTAGTGTTTGTAGCCAAAACGGCTCAACGGATTTCGATAAAATTTGGCATGGATGTAGAGGGTATTCTGGGAAAACACATAGGCTACTCACTTTTGTTTATTTTAATTCCACGCGGACGAAGTCGCGAGGAAAAGCTACATTGTAAACTAAGACTTGTCGGGATTTTTACTTTGTTTTTTGAATGAAAACGTATTTTTTATGAATATAGTGGAAACCAAGCTGCAGGGTCATAAATTATGGTTAAGTAATTGCCCATGGACCTGCAATATCAGAGGAGCCACAGAAGTTTTGACCTGATTGATAAAATTCATATGAATATACATTTAGTAAACAGTACATGTTGCTTTCTTAAATTATAACATGCATAGAAAAATCTTTTCATCTGTTTTTGGTGTGTTACGGATTTAGGCGCCATATAACAGTGGGTTTTCGCTGCGAAAACGCCTGCTCAAAAATTGTTTAAAATTTATTTAACACGATTTGCGGGAAGACGTGTTCAAGTGCCGGAGCGAGATAGTCATTCCTAAACTTGTAGTTGCCTGCGACTTCGTCAGCTCTGAATTACAAAAGTGGCCCAAGATATAAAAAACAATCAATAAAATGGTTTTTCATTACAAGCAACACTAACACATGATGTGTTAATTGTAATAAAAATGTTTTACATAATTTGAGACAGCATTTTATTTATGATTTTTGTGCCTCAAGGATGTAATAAATAACAAAAACAATAACATACTTTGTAATTTTATTAACATAAAAATAAATTAAAATTATTATATAATATTTAATTAAAAATTAGCATTTTCAGAAGGGCCATTTTCGTTCTGTACTCAAGCCGTAAATACCAGATCTGAAAGAATAATAATTGTGTTTAATAAGAATAACAAATGTACTTAATATCATTCCGCATGTAATTTTTCAACATCCACTGCAATTAGATAGACTTCAGGAGTGTGTAGAATAGTAATGCATAGAAGAAAGATGATAATAATAATAGAAGAATAATAGAAATAATAATAATAGAAGAAAGAATGTTACCCTCGTTTGTTTATATCGCAGTTGCCCATATTAAATTCGCTACCGTTGCATTGGTTGTTATGCGCTTCAGTTGTATCATTGCAGCGTTTCGCTACAAAATGGTCTGTGTATATACTGGAGGCGAAGAGTCTGTAGGAGCGACTGTGCGAACACGTGCTGATCCAGCATCCCGGCTGCGGATGCTTGCCGCTGTTTGGGAAGAAGTCAGCATGAGCCAACGCCTCGGACATGCCCAGGAAACCACCGTCCGTGTGAATAGCTTCCACGTAATGTGCAGAACTGGTGTTTAATGCAAGTGGATTGCCCACCCATAGAGGACCTGCGGGGTCTAGTGCTGGAAGATGAAAAATCTATTATTAGAAAAACTCCAAATTTTCAAGACAACACATGGCGGGGAGAAGACGATGCGATGGGAATTATGAAGACTGGTTTGTTCTAAGAATTTAAATCTAATTTCTTTTTCTAGTTTGCTTTACAAAACAAGAATCGCAATCCGCGGCTTGCAAAGGGTCCAGAATAAGTCTTTCATTGAGATTGTAGTAGCAATCGGTTAACTGAAAAACATTTACCTGTTACTCTTGCCGGTTTTCTTTTAGTCGTACGACCGGCTATACCAACAGCGTGGGCACCTAAACTGAAACCGATCAGATGTACCTCGTTCCAGTCTCCACCCGCAGTACCAATCAGCCATGTCAGAAAGTGACCTAGATGGTCGCCCACAGCTGGGATACCATTGGACGCGGATAAGTAATTAGAACTGGCTAATCGTTTCCAGTCCACCACGATAACGTTAGCATCTAGTGTATCTAGTATGGCGGTTTTTACCATTCTATTAACATTAGCATTACCATCATTATTCCAACCGTGTACTATAACTTTTATAGGATTTTTACCATTGTAACTTGAATTTGTAATTGACTCTTTCTCTTCGTATGTTATTATTTGTGCTGTATCAGGGTTAGATCTGAAATTAATGTTAGAATGTTTTAATGATGACCATTGTTTTATATTTATTCTTGTAACATAATAAGATTTTGAAACACTTATTAGTTTTTAGGTTTGTACATATTAAGATAAATTAAAAATTATTATTAGATAACTATACACAATGTTATTTCCGTGACTTAAAGCACAAATAACTTTAAAATATAACATTTTGATTCTTTCATATATCACGATTACCTTTTTTTTTCTTGTTATTCTAACAGTATCTTTTAGCATCACGACTAAACATGATGTTTAATACAATAGTTAAAAGCTTATCATATTTCGATTATTAAAAATTATTTCTATCATCATCATCATCAAAAAATTAAAATAGTTACCTGGTATAAAGCCAGTATTGATTGTGATTGCTGTCTCTAGCCGTTAAAAGCTCCACATCGGGTTCCTCTTGCAAATCCACGAGGTGGGGTATGTCTTCACCATCAGGCATCCAAATGTACCGACTGACTCCTTCAATATAATGGCTGTTGTCACCAGGAGTTATAGGAATGGCATAACCAAACCACACTGTATAAACCATACATATTTTTCTTTAATCAAATTAATTCTTGTTATAAGTTAATTGAATATACATCTACATTTACTGATAGGATAAAAATGGAAATCGCAAAAGATTAGCTTGCATAAATAATTATATATTTGACAGGTTAAATTCCTTGACATATTTCGTGATACATGGAAAAAGGGAATCCAATTCCATTAACTAAAATTTAAGGTTTCGAGTTTTACAAAATGTTTTTCGATACTAACACTGTAAAATCGACACGATGAACACAATGAGTTTCATGACGAATGTGTATAAAGACTTTAACTGACGATTTTAACTAAATAGTTATATTGTGATTATTTATACTGTATATCTTATCTTAAATAGATTTAATGATAAATGTATACAGATACAGAGGGACACTTGGAACCTTATCTTTGTTAATGAGATAATCGCTGAAGGGAACTCTCAATGTAGATTAGATAGATAATTTCTATAAATATGGTCTAGTCTTCTATGAAGTTTGTATTTGGAGTCACCTTGACCGATAAATTATACGATTACGACCTTAAATGATAACACCTTCTAAAAATGACATTTGACATAATTAGATAAGGAATTTAAATGAGATTGTAATCAACTAAGGGCTCGACAAATACCAACTCGGAAGGAAGTGCCATAATTAACTTTTACGTTAACTTGATGTTTACTTATCATATTCTATGTAAAAATTATCTTATTAACAATATCAAGGACGGGTTTATCTTAGAATTACGCAGAAATTACCAATCTGTGTTGATTGGTTTTTATTTAATAGTTTCATCAATGTTATTTAGTATCAAATATGAAAAGAATAAATCAAAAGTTATTTTATTAGGATGTAGGACTCTTTGTCTATTAAAACATTCAATTGATAGGAAAGCATTTTTATTTTCCTTATGTTAAAAGATAGAGTTTTATATTTATCTCTGATAGAAATTTCCAGTTATTATTATACTTAACAGTAATGCTCCAATTAGGATTCAGGAAAATAATTAATTGACATTTTTATGGCCGGAGTTAATAAGTTATCGCAAATAGGGATTAATAATTGAATGATAAATAAAATTATATAAAAACGTTTTATCGGTAAAAAATCTAGTTGTTATACTTTCAAAATGTCCGCCATCACAAGAGGGCTGTTGTTATTATGTGCTGCTGTTGCAGGTAAATTGCAGGTGCTTTTTAGCGCATTTGTGAACTTGTGACCAGGATAAATATTTATCACTATCTAAATAAGTGGCAACCGAGCAATTAGTGGTTTTAAGTGAGAAATGTGAAAAAGCAGGAAAACTTTCTGCTTACCTATTCCCTAGTTTAGCCCCTTTGTACTCCTGCTTTTAATTGTAGTATTTAATTTTTGGTGTTAAAGTTTGTAGTGACTGAATTACTAGATTTTCTCTTTGTTTTAAGCAGAGTTGGTGCTTGGAAAGCATTTTGTTGCTTTTGTAAGTAAACTTATAATAAAATAGTAATCGCATGTATTGGTTTGATGAGGATTTATGTATTTGTGGCACTTTGATTACAACAACTTACAAAAACGTACATTAGATTAATATTAAAAATCTAATGTCCTAAATTGTAAATGATTAAAGGAAGGCGTTTTATTGAAATCATCACAATGTTGAGATATTGTGTTATGTAGTTTAAAAAAAAGTAAAGAGTTTTTATGCTGGCAATATATATTTCTGAATAAAACTCATACGAAGTAAATATAAAGTATATTTATATCGAGTCGAATTAATAAAATCCTCAAATATTTAATTATCAAGGCTAACATTTACAAGAATTGGTAGCTTATCTGTTAATACAATTTTAATCTTACAAGATAACGTATGGGATTAGGATATTGGTTATCTTTCTGTTATTTCCAAATTTATCTTTATAACGTCTAAAACAGTTTACGTTAAATACATGTAATAATTGCAACAGGATATTGCAAAATATGACACATTCATTAACACTGGCTGTTCATAATTTGTTTTTTTTTATTTCTTAATACCTCATTTCAGCTTCAGCGTTCGAGTTGAGAGATGGAGATGTTGTTTTCCATTTATTTACAAGGTTCGTAAACAATACAAATTCCACTATCTATGTGCTATGTAGTTATGCTAACTGTTAATTGTTTTCTTTAATATTTTCAGGGCTAATCCCCAAGTCAGCCAGCCTTTACTGCCCTCGGTGGCGTCTATCATGACGTCATCGTTTTCCGTCACCCGTCGCACAATCGTCACCATCCACAGCGACGGAGAGGGTGTATCAGGCAACTTCAACGCTTTTGTTGTTCAAGGTTAATCAGTAATATTCTTTGTACGCGTATTCATCACAAATATTAGACACTCCTAACTTCACTGACAAACTGCTCAGATAAGCGATTTAGACGAACCGCAGAAGACTGTAAGAGGAAGATAGATCTCTATCTAAAGTCTCTACTTTGAAATAAAGAAAAAAGAAGATAGTTTCTGACCTGCTGTTTAATAGTTATTTCCATTATTTCCAGCTCATCTCTCAGCGGAGGATGTAAACGTGATAGCTGTGGACTGGAGCCCAGGTTCGGCGATGTACACGCAGGGTCTCGGCAACGCACCCCAAGCCGGCCGCATCATTGCCCAGTTTATTAACATTCTTATCAACACCTTCGGATATAACGCTGCCCAAATTCGCATAGTGGGTGTTGGTCTCGGCGGCCATGTGGCCGGTATTGCGGCAAGAAATGTCAACGGGGAAATTCCTCACGTTGTTGGTAATAATTTGCAATTTATGGGACTAACGTCCTGTATTAAATATTAAAATCATCTCTATATCGATATTGAATCAGTTTATTAGAGATAGAATTTAAAGTTTTCGGCTATTGTATGAATAACCTCCAACATGAATTAATGTTACAGCATTAGATCCGTCTCTGCATGGGTGGACGCATCATCCCGAAATCCTAAATGAAGATGATGCGGCAGTTGTCGAAGTATTGCACACTACAGCTGGTCTTAAAGGATACGATTATCCTTTGGGAGATATAGATTTCTATTCAAATGGTGGAAAAGCCCAGAGCGGTTGCGGCACCGATGTCTCTTGCTCCCATATTTATTCATATGTTTTCTACGCTGAATCAATCACTGCTGAAGTGGTGAATGGTAGAAGATTTGTTGGTACGTTATGTCCAGATCATGACACCGCTATGGATTTGCAATGTACTGGAGCTAGAGATGCTATATTTGGAGGGTTGGCAACGAAGACTGAGTAAGTATAAAATATTTTTACTGTGCAGTCTCAAAACCAGAATTGGTTTAAGCGTTGCAAAGCATTTATGATAGGAATAGGCATAAGTAAAATGGATGACTTACGTTAAAGGTTATACGACCAAGAAATTCTTCTCGACTGAATGATGGATATAAGTCTTAACAAGTTAACCAACGAAGTTAAGAAAGAAACAGTACGAGAAAATAGTTACGAGTAATATGTGATATCTTATTTCGTCTATTTTTTTTTTCAGTGAATTCGGTGTCTACATGTTCCTGACCAATTTCGTGTCGCCGTTTGCTAGAGATTAAATGTAAATACGATTTATGACAATATAAAGAGAAAAAAAAATGTGGTTTCCTTTCTTCTAAGCTTAATGGTATACGTGATGTTTTCTTAGAAGACTAAACTATTATTATTTTCCATTTCAATGAGCGGTAAGGATGTTCTTTAGGATGTTGTAGAGTCAAATCAACTACACATGTAAAAATATATTTTAATAATAAAAATTATAAACTAGTAACTATAACATTATTAAAGCAATTAATAGGATTATTTTTTTACACGTATCTTCAACTGCAATAAGAAAAGGAGCCGTTGCGCAAGCAATAATTTATATCTAAGAAATGCTATTTTGTACTTAAAGCTATCAGGGCAAGTTATCACAGTAAATTAGGATGTTTTAGGCTCTTTGGGCCTCTCCGCTGTGGTTCAGGTTTTGCGGTAGAGGTGACTACATTGGTAGCGTTCTGTCGCGGTATGTCGAGTAAACTGCTTAAGAACGCCATGCCCTGTTCTGCAGTCTGATAAACACCCAATAGGAATGATTCCGCGTCGAAATCTGTTGAATCATTCGAATCTTCTGATGCAGTCTCTGCTTCTGTTGTTGCTCTGAATATATAAAAAAAAACTTATTAATATTTATTGAACTAAGATCGAAAAATTAACAGTTTCATGCTTTAATAGTTCTAGTAAAGTTTAAGTTACTAATACAATGATCATTGAGATTTTGATTGAGATAGATTTGCATTAAAAAATCAATCCACGGCGCATATATCGGCGTTCCTCGAATCCTGCCAAATTATGCGATCCTCCAAGCATCACATCTAGCGAAACTATTATAGACATTCTTTTATTAGTAGGATTACTATCGGCTTACTCTTCAGTCTCCGCTGGTGGGTCTTCCATTTCCATACCGCCGGCTGTCGATTTGAAGCATCCTATAGGAAACTCCAGCTGTGTCTCGCCAAATAACTTGGGTCCCAGTTCTAAGCAACCCCGAAGGCCGTCCGCAGTTGGTGCGAGGTCATTGAACTTCGCACATACTTGTGCAAACTTTCCGAAGACTTGTAGACAGATTGGTGGTGGATTTGCTCCTTAAATAAAAGAATAGAGAGTTTTAATTCATTGACTTAAGTATCACTGATAGTTTTAGCATAACAATTGTTGAAATGTGGAAAGTTATGTCTTTGTATTGACTATTTTAATAAGCTAGTAGAAATTTACTAGTTAGGTGTGTATTTAATCTTGTATTGCTTTTAAAGTCGGTACGCTTTCTTTTTAAGTACCCTTACCGGCGCATAACAGGTTTAATGGTTATAAATATATAATTTTATGGCAGAATAAATTTATACTTTCTTTCAATTATTATGTATGTTTCTAAAGCCACTTGTATGAGGATGTTAGGGATGTTAGCGGTGTTATCGGTCAACGTAGTGCTTTAAAAAATGGATGCATAGTTAAAACTCAATATAAGGAATAATTATTTTTAAGAGGATAGTTATATTTTGATTACCTTGAATTTTTGAACTGTGAATGAGACTTTTTCCATACGAGACTTTAACTGAGAATCCATCATCAGGAGATAAATATTTCATGTGTACACATCCTGAAAAGATATTTGATTAACTATGAGATATAGAAACAGATATACAAACATAAATTCATGCACTATGTGTAGTTCTTTAATTGATCTTTTAAAATTCCTTTGAAATTAAAGAAAATGAGAAGATCAATTTGGACTCAATGCTGTTTGAATTAAGAACAACTGAAGTTCTACGATATTTAGAATTAGAAGCACCGCAAAATGTACTTTAAAGAATTAGATTTTTTTTTTAAAACTTGATTTCGATTTCCTTGAATCTTGAATAAACCTTACCTGGACCACCGAGATCGACGAACGTAATGTTGAAATCAACACAACAGATGCAGGCTGGACCTTTACACATACAATTCCTGTTCGGTTGAGAATTTCTTTGCTCAGGAACTTCAATCAGCTTCTTCCCACCGTCCCAGTCAAGGTAATCTGAATAGAATACAGAAATAATTAATAGTTCAGAAAGGGATGTCGAAGTTGAGGAGCAATTTAAAATTATAACACAATCCTGGTTTCTATGGAACGGTCTTTGTCTTTCTTGAACTTAAATAGAGTGTATCTAATGTTAGAAGGTATTTCTAGAACGGTTCTATGGATCTTAATGAGATGTTGATGAAAAATTAGGGATTGTCACACTGAGATCATACTTTATGTTATAAATGCGAAAGTTTAGATGGATGGATGGATTTTAAAGTTTGTAGCCTAAACTGCTGAACGGATCTGAGGATAGTCTGGAAGAACACATAGGCTACTTGGTTTTGTTTCTTCATACCACGCGGATGGAGTCGCGGGTGAAAGCTAGTATAATATAAATGTCAACAGTCGGCACCAAATACTCGTATCGTGAATGTGAACTCTATACGTCCATTAGTGTCACATGCATTGTATAATGGATGAAATAAGTGTCGCAAAAAGTGAATCTATAAGTGTTTGAGCGTTGCTACTTTGTGTGACAGCGTCGGTGACATCACGCAAGATGATTTATCACTTTCAAATTGTTTTACTTTCACTTGTGTGTATATTCTTTAGGGGCATTGTTCAGTGTTACGGTAACCACTATGTTAGATTATGTATCGTTTACATAAGAGATCTACTGTATATGAAAGGAAATTATAGGATTTTGTTTTTCGATTTGTATAATGTCGCGTCTTTATGTAAAAGGAGATTTTTATTTTTTAAAAATATTTAAGTACGACTTAATTTCATTACAATTAAAAATTGACAAAAAACTTGATTTTATTGAAAGTTAATTCAGAATGGTTTTTAGTTAAGTTAAATGTATAAATGACGAATATGAGTATAATAGATAAAAGGGTAAACTATCCCTTAGGGTTAAAAGGTTGATTAAAAAATTTTAATTATAAAAATGCCTTTATACTCACCTAAAAAACTTGCACAATTTGCGACCGCTAGGAGAGCCAGCAAGGACAGTGTAAGTTTGACCGCCATCCTGCTGCAATTAAGTTCTAGAGCGTTTAATGAATTTATAATTTTTTTTTAAAATCTCGCGCGTGTAAGATGACGTCAGATGTACGCGAGAGGCGTCGTTCTTGGCCCGCGGCGAGTCAACACTGCTGACTACTCCTTTACTCGGATCTTGCTCGGGCCGTTTCACTTTACTCACAATAATAGAAGGTGAAATTTTAAATAAAGCATAACTATACTGTAATGATATGCACTGCTGAATTGAGAAAGCGTACATGGGGTGGTATAAGTTGACATAATAATTATGAGAAATAAAACTATCGCAGTACTAATCATAGAATTATCGTCGTTCTGTTGACAAGTTAGTTTTAACGCAACCACTTAGGTTGAACTTTATGCATTAATCTCATTATTTATTGTATTGATTTCTCGACATCTTAGTACATATTGGTAATATTAAATTCAGAAAATTTTAGTTGGTTTATGCCAGATCGCAAAACTTGAGATAAACAGACTTGTTAATAATAGCTGTTTCTGTGCGGCTTCATCTGCGAGAAATTATAAAAAAACATTTTATTGTTTACATGTGTTAAATTATCAATAGCAAAGGTGAAAATGACATGACAATGACAAATCTTGCTTCCTTGATGTTGGCAGCAACTTATGGTCTCCTTCCCACATTAGGGTTTTTATCCAAAAATTTACCCCCCAAGTTTAATGGCGTTAAAATATATAGTTTAAAGCGTGACGCAAGTGTACTGTTTTTTATTAAAAAAAGGATTATTCAAAAATGTGCTGTAATTGCTGACATTTTAGGTAACAAAGTAGTGTGTTTTTACGCTTTATTATAATGATGCGGGCGAACGGGCGAAGTGGCGAGCAGTAGTGATGTGCAGGTGTGGAGCGCGCCGGCGCCGAGCGCGGTGGTGCGCGGCGCGCGGGCGGCGGCGGCGCGCGCGGGCGCCCGCCTGGCGCTGACAGCGGCGCCGGTGGCGGCGCTGCACAACGCCTTCACCTTCCTCTCCATCAGCGGACTGCGCATCGACGAGTGACGTACGTACTACTTCTAACTCATCACCTTTTGTGGAAATGTCTTTGGACGATCTGAAGATGATGGATGAAATCGTACCACAGAACACGGGTCCGATTTATTACCTATATCTCGTTAGCGACAGGGTGAACTTTGTTACGTGAGTGCACATCGCTGGCATCAGCAAAGATAGACTGGAGTGAGGCGCTGGTGTGGGTGTCCGATGGTGAACATATTCATGTCCATGTCGTCATACTCGTTAAAGGAAGACTTGTCAAAAATGAGTAAACAATATAACTTGTAGGGAGTCAAGGTGCATGCGGTCAAACCTTATGACAAAGTAACATTCAATTGTCGCCATCGCTGATCGAAAAATCAAAAATGTATCAAACTGACATTTTATACGTCACGTGCTTGTCACCTATACGTTTTGATACATTTTGTCGATTATACTAGCGATATCGCTAATAGAAAGTCACTTTGTCTAGGGGGCCAATTGTACTTAATAGGCAAAATAATCTGATCAAAATGACTTTCAATGTAGCAAGTAAAATCGATGAATTATGTCAAAATGTGTATTGTAGGAATTAATATGTTTTTGGTTCGACATCTTTATGAGATGCGCTTCCGAACTACGTAACTTGAGTTTTACTCCGTTGAAATGTAGGTCAACTTAACATTAATAAATAATTATGTAATGATAAAATAAATGGAAACTTGAGAAACCCAGATTCATTGAATGTTTTTGTCAATGCATTTTTGACTTTTCGATTAGTGGCGATTACCGAGTATTACTTTGTCTAGGTTCATTTGAATCGTTCACAACTTCATATCATATTTGTTTTCTTTTAATTTAGTAAATCTTCCCTCAAGACACAGGCCTGGCCTCGTGTGAGATAGCAATTACGGAAAGCGATTGAGAAGTAAGAGATATTTGTTAGGAGTGTGGATAGTTATACTTTTAAAGTAAATAAAATTTTCATTCTTCACAGTATTTCTTTTAAAATACAGTACGATTGCTTGTAAAGATAACTAATTGATGTTTTTTTGTTCTCCAGGTACCCCAAAAGATGTAACAACGCTTTACGCCAGTTTTTAAAGTATATATGCTGAATATTTTCAGTGTTTATGAAATTTTGTTAATTATGCTACCAAGTTTACCGTATTTAAGTCAAATTATATAAATTATTTTTATTGCATAATCGACTTTCATTTCTATATAACATAAACCCGAATTAAAAATGAAAAAAAAAAAACAAAAAATAAATTAAATTTACTTTATTTTTTTTTACAAAATTGACCGAACAGTGCGAGATTTCTAGAACGTTTACACTTGCATTAAGTAGACATAAAGTTATCATTATCTTACACGTAAGTCTTAATTCACCTGTCGCAAGCAACGCGAATCATTTGTCAGACACACAATTAAATTCATCATTATATAAAAAAATTAAACATGATTTGAATTTCTCTAACAGCGGGGACATTTTACCTTAGAAATTGTCACTAAGTAAATTATTTACGATTAATATTAACGAAAGCAAATATAAAAACTAAACAATGATACATTTATAAGTATGTATTAGTTGATTTCACCGATCCTGCGTTTCAAACAAATCTAATACAATATACAACGCATACTAACTGAATAGCGCAGTTGATGACGTCACTACCATATAGCATCAGAACTATAACCGCTTACAAACAATAAGATTCATGTATTTATTTGTTAACTCAATCACGTGAGAAAACAAATGTTTTCATACTAAGATATTTCGTATATTGATTCCTGTTTCTGATTAACGGCTGAAATAGTTCTATGCTTTTGTGAATCCAATTATTGTTCAAATTTAGCTCCTGCCATGAAAAAGTATTATCGCCCAATTTATATTTTAATTTTATATTATATCCATAGATATATAACCTATAGATTAGGCAATTTAAAGTCTAATCGAGATTTTCGAAACTTAAAAAGTAATGCTGTAAGAATTTACTCTAACAAAAGGTCTCCAGAGACGTTATTGTGCTCTGGTTTTAGTCTGCATTGGTTATATACCTATGGTTATATCCATTTACAATAAATAATTTCTTAATAATGAAAATAAACATATACCTCTGAGTTAAATAATTTATTTGATTCTCTATAGTAAATCTATATTTATTGGGCTTATATAATTTTCCAGGATAAATGAATAAATTAGATAATATAAGTTTTAGCGTATGTGTTTTGTACTTCGAGAATAAAACGAAACGCTAGTCTTTAGAGCAATTCTTGGCATTTAGTATAATACGAGTATATATAATTAAGTTATGGATAACTATATTGTGCCAAGTTCCCGTGAAATTACATTACTTTGACAGATGTATCGAAACATGTTTTTTTAAAGAAAAGAATAAGAATGTTTTGATACAATTGTTTTTATCAGTGGAAGTCCACGGTTACGTAAATAATTGTAACGATTAGTTCTGACCAAAGATTGCGTTTCGCCTTAAATAAACATTCTGAGGAAAAGCTGCTGAAATTCGTTTGAACTAAGTTAAAATAAACTCCAAAGTATTCTTATAATTATAGCTTTAATTATTTAAACAATATCTTAATAAAACTTCGGATTGAAAGATATTGTGATGAAGTTGTTTCATTAGAAAAATTATATAGTCATCACAGTATAAGTGTTTTATAATCAAATAATTAAATGGAGACTTTCAACAATATCCTCTTATAATCCGTTATGTATGTATAATATAGGGGCATATTGTATACAGTTGTATCCATATAAACGTATAACTAAAATAAATACCTTACTAAGGAAAAAAATTAACAATAGTCTAAAATTAATCTATTCTCAAAAAAAAAATGCGCTCTGTCTTCTTTTGAACATTTTTCAAATGATAACCAATTTTAAAACAAAATGATTGCATCACAAATGCATTAAAAGGCAGATTCATTTATAATATACAATTTATTTTCCAATTTTTGAGAAATCATGTGCAAATAGAACATAGGTCAGACATTACACAATATAAAACCATTCACAAAACGTATATAAACAACATGTCGATGACAAAACGATAATACATCCATTTAACGAAACATCATACGATTCAATCTCTTATATTTGACTCTCCTTAACATAAATAATTCACAAGGGATGCAAACATGATTTTTGCAGCAACATAAAAAAACTATTAATAATAAAAAATAGTATGATTGCCCAGCTACCCACATAGTGAAGTTAGTATTAAGTTACTGTACATTTTACGTGTTAGTGACCTGCGAACTACGGCTACCTGACCGACCGCGGCCTCCGTCTGCACTCCGACAACTTACATATACATAGCCTACTAATTAAACGTATATTAATCAGATTTATGCAACAGTTTACCTTACAACCGTATTACCGAAGCGGATAAGAGTTATATATAGACTAATAACAGCTAAATATATTACATTGTCAATATACAGTCACTCGCAGTGTCCGATGCACGAATGAAAATTAAGCCACGACGCACACTGGGCGGTCCGCCCTCACCACGTTTGCACTATAGATAACTCCGTAACACTACGTTCACTCCGCGCCGTCGGGGCGGTGGTCGGCGACGTCGAGCGGGTCGTTCACCTCCTCGGCCGCGTCGGAGACGTCGGACGCGTCGTCGGGTCGCTCGGGGCGGTCGCACGACTCTATCGTGTCGTCGGCGACGTCAGAGTTCTCAGAGACTTTGGAGGTCTGCCTGCGACTCTTCATGTACTGGCGGTGCGCGTATTTGTTGAAGCGACGCTTCGCCATGAAGAGCGTGGCGATGGTGCGCGGCGCGAGGCGCACGGCGGCCGCGCGGGACGTGATGCCGCCGCGCCGGCAGTCCCCGCACGTGTAGTCCATCACCTTCAACTTGCTCACAGTCTGCTTAACGCAGTCTGCGGAAAAAATTAAACACATTCACGTACAGTTTTCATTTATTCAATGACCTTGAACTCGGTTGTACTTGTTTCAGTGCAAAGTTTAGTGTGCAGTCGTAAACCGAGTTCAAAATCAGATATTGGCTAGAGATGCGTCTATAGCACACACAACTCGGCAGTTCTATTCGACTATTTACGAAATTTTTCTCCCGCGAATCTTACTATTTGCGTTCCGTAGTCAGCTATGTTCTAATCGAGGCAGATTATATGTATAGTGTATATATATCATGCGTTCACCCATACGTTTTGTCTAACAAATCTAACACAAAAATGAAGCATCATTATGATTTATATATTTAATATCTTCAACTGTAGCTTTATACAATAACCTTGTTTTAATTTAGTTTGTGGATATCTTTTTGCAGGTGGTGCATTTGTAATGGAAGATGGCGTATAAAAAAGCACAAATTAATGTATTGTTACTCATTCCATAACATTCTAATGAACAACGGTATTGCATGCACATGGATGTAAAGCCAATGAAAGCAAAAGCGTTAATATAAAGATATATTTCTTGCAACATTACTATAAAAGAAATATATCTTCATAATTTTGAAATAATTGGATATGTATGACTAGTTATAAAAGGACACATGAAGTAATCAGGCGATCTCTGAAATGTATCTTAGAAGGCTGTATAATGTTTTCATGCTATACCTCTTCAATGAAAGATCTTTTGCGCCTTATTTATTGAAAAACTATTTTTGCGTTATAAAAATCAAATTAAATTGTAACCTTGAGCATATAATTGACATATTTTAATGTTCAATAGTAATAGATTTTTCAATGTGGCGCAAATAATAGTGTGCTCTCAAATACAAATCAATATTACAAGTGTTGATTTAAAAAAATAGTTGAAATCTTAACTTTGTTTAACGCGTTTTAGTTATACGTTTAAAGAAAATTGCTGTTTTTTCCAAAAACATTTTTTTAAGGACAATTAAAATAGATTCAAGGTCATTTTACAACCAGCCAATAGCGTAGTGGGGCGGAGTCGGGGCGGGGCGAGCAAGGCTAGGAGCGTCTACTGCGTGCCGTTGACGTACCTTGATGCAGTTGCCTATCGCAGAGTTTACATATGACGAGCTGCATAGTCCCCTTAGGCCCGATGAAGGAGCGCTCGCACAGCGGGCAGTAGCGACCGATGCGATACGCCCTACGCACGCACACACACACACGGACCGCACGCGACAACCACCGGAACAGAAACACGACATTAGTGTCCACTGACAACAGCCGCCGGCCGCCAGCCGCATACCGCAGCACACGTCACACGCTGCTTTTATTACTTCCCTTCTACGCTACCGTGTTAATAAAAATCGTCGCGGTCTATTCGATGTCGATTATGTTAATGTTACTAGGATTGCAGTAAGAACTGAACTGAATTAGAAAATAAAACCTTAGATTTTTACAACGTTAACAAATTTTTTCGACAAAAACCTATCCGATTCATGATATATGAAACATACAAGTGCAAATGGGCGTAATCAATGGAGCGGTAGTGACCGCCCTTAAGACGTAGCCTAAATCATAGACTTTCGACGCCTGCGCCAATACGCGAGAGAGAATATACATTTTTGTATTTTGAAGCTTTTTTATATTTATTACTTGATATATTAACGCATCAGTAGAGGTAATTTTGGTAAAACTCATGGTACACATATTTTTGTTGTTTGTACTTCTGTGTTTTGAATGGTTTTAAAATTACCATATAATTCCGCTGAAGTTTTATATGTAATGAATTAATTCGTAAAATACGCGTTGAGTCAGAAGGGAAGTAATAAAAATAGTCCAGTTAGTGAATGCGGTGAATTCGATGTAATTCTATGCCCGTGTTAGTTTTGTTTGAACAAATGATAGATGTTAGTGGGACACGAGGGAGCGATCCAGTCATCACCTAACAGCGATCGAAGGAACAAAAAGCTTAAACAAACCAATTAATTCTTTATAACACCTGAATGTTTTTAAAATCTAATGAATTCATTATCAATAGTAAAAATAGTAAAACAGAGAGTAACCATAACAATAAAACTGGCCACTACTGTTTCGCAAAGGAAAACTATCTGCCAAAGTTAAAAAAAAAACACTAAAAAATGAAAAACAAAGGCAGTCAGTCTTCTAAACATTTGAAGGGGTGTAGCATGCAACATTACATAGCCTAATTCTTCTAAATAACAACATTAAAAGTAAATTTTGACATCAATCTAACCAATTAGTTGTTGGCCCGTACTTAGTAGAATTAGGCAGCCAACATTTGTGCGTAAGAATGCTGCGGGTCAGAGATGAGGGTCAAGGCTACGTAAGCATGGTCAGTGAGGTAGTTAGTACAACACGCACAGACAGGATAGTACAGTACAATACAGTACATTATAGTACAGTACAGTACAGTACAAAGTACATCTACCAACGTTACGGCAACAAATAGTTCTGATAGTTCCACAATACGTCTTCTACTGCGCCCCCATTATCATCCTGAATATATTGAATATTCTTAATCATTTCGTTTATAATTTTACTAATATCTATTAAAAGTTATGCCTCACAATTTTCTTAATATTAAGTAAAAATATGTCATGATGGGTTTTCCTTTTGTAATATTCCAACAGCTAGAAACTACTCAATTAGGAAAATTACGCCTAAATATTGAAATGATATTTTAATATCTTACAGCATCTTAGAACTTCAAATAAAATGTTTAAATTGCTTACATTTTGCAAGACGTATTTATGAAGCCAAATGTTTTAAATTCGTTTCAGTATTCGGACGCAATGTATTTAAAACATGTAAATAGTATCACAATTACAATTAATTTTGTAGTTTAATTTTACTGAATTACAAATACATTGTAACGAGTTTAAAATTAACTTTATGCAGAATAGTTCATAAAATTATGTTATAGTTTACTTGTATTAAAATATTTCAAGAGTGGCAACTCAACTTGAGTATTTGTGGTGTTCTCTGCTGGTCACATGTGGTGGTCGTGTGATGATAGTGGTGGTTGTGTAGTGATCGTAGTGGTTGTGTGTTGGGCGTGGTGGTCGTGTGGTGGTTGTGGTGAGCGTGCACTGACCTGGCGCAGGGCGTGCAGAGCGAGTGCGAGTAGAGCTTGTGTCCGCCGGGGCCGCGGCGCGTCTGGTAGTGCCACTCGGGGGGCGCGCCGCCGCACGCCGCCTCGCCCCCGCCGCCACCTCCGCCCCCGCCCCCGCCCCCGCCCGGCTCGCGCGCCCCGCACGACTTGCACACCGCGCACTCCGCGCAGTGCCAGCGACCTGTAAACATCTTTGTTATTAAATACAAGCCAATAATCATTAACACCAGATTTAGTTTGCCTACCCTGGAATCGGAGTACAAAATTAATAATTCTCAGGTAACATTAATTTTAAACCATAAATTGTAGATAGATTTGTTAAAAGTATCACCGAAGCAATATTTTATAGCCTAGTTTAATCTTGTATTAAATTAATAGAATATGAGTACGAACTATGAACAACAGTGATTGTGCTGAATGTATAAAATAACATTGTACATACATATTTTTACTAGTATTATAAAGATGGATTTTTTTATATTTTTGTATGTATTGAAATAACTCAAAAACTACCGGATCGATTTTAAAAATTCTATCACCAT
>DVQG01000186.1:0-17752 GCA_018231605.1 Papilio ambrax
GTTTAGGAATATTTTTTTAATTTCATTTTAATTTCAATTATACACAAATATTGTATACTTCATAACTAAAATTTATAATAAAGACAACTGTATGATGAAAGATACATAATCCTTCTCGCATTTTTTAATTTAAGAATAGGGATATATCCTGCTATATTTCTGAAAGGTTGGTAAGCGTAGTTTCTATGCAGAGGTCACATTGATGAAAGATATTCTACGAACGCCCCAGTTTTTACATATTCTAATTCACGGTAAACATTTAAATTATGTTAGGTACAAACCTATACTAACTATTTATATCAAGAATCTCGGACTGTACTGTTCTGCTATAAACGCTATTACTGTAAGTCGGAATTTTTTCAAAGATAGGTTTTGAAGACTGCGTCCGCGTGGAATAAAAAAACAAAGGAGAATAGCCTATATGTTCTTCCAGACCTAGTCTTATACATCTATGCCAAATTTCATCCATATCCGTCAAAACGCTTAGGTTACAAACTCTTATAAACATCCATCTAAACTTTCACATTTATAACATTAGTAAAATTAAATATATTGTGCTGTCGCAAAAATTTAAACAAGTGCAGTTAAATAAATCATAAAATGGTTAATATTTAGAAAAGTGAATGCTGAAATTCTATAGCAGAACTTTAAAAGTCGCCCCAAGTTTCAAATCTATTGAAGCATCCAAATTGCGCGACGTTGTCAAATTTACAACACTGCACCAAAAAAATGCATCTAGCAACAGCGCACTCCCCAACAAGTTAGAGACGCTCACGCACACAGAGATATTTTGTGCATACCGCGTTCACACCAAGACATTACATGATTTTACAACAGGATGATTCCGAGAAATGCTCGACACACTACTGCAGGTGTGCTAGTGTGCAATTATCTATAGAAAAACTTCTAGCTAACACCCACAGACGTCTCGAAAACAATGATGCGTTGGCGCAGCGAGAAGCATGCAATTTAGGATACCATACTAAACTTTAGAGTTTTAAATATTTTTTAAGTTGTATTTAAAATGACAGATTCATGCTAAATGCTATACATTGTATGTACATAAAAATATTGGGCGAGATTATCCAAAATTAAAAGCTCGTTTGAACTATAAGTAGACAATGTTATTTAAATACCCACATGGTGTTTACCAGTTATATAATCTAAAACAGAAACGTAACACTATAAAAATATGGTGGTTGTGCAGTTTTAAATTATTGCATATATTGAAATTTAATTAAAAAGAACTTAAAAATGAAAGTTTTGCTTTATTATATACATAATAAAGAATAATGTGAAAAAAATAATGTGTAAAAATAACCGTATTAAAAGTTAACGCTGGAATAGTTTTATTTTATATCTGTTCGATTGTCTAAATCTAAAGATTCACACGATGGATGCAAGCATAAGCAACAGCAAGGGATGGGGTGCGTAGGAATGCAGTGTGAATAAAAAACGAAACAGTTAGACGCGGGGGTGGCGATGGCGAGCGCTGAGACCGGTTCTGTGGGCTTATCACGAATATTCGGGACAAAGTTTCGTAACGTTACCGACGTAATACATTATAGATTTGTGCAGCGCCCTTACCGGGCGTAATGTACACCAACAAATCTCATACAAATTTTGTCGATAACGTTACGAATTCTCGCAACTGACACGCAAATATTCGTGATATACCCATGTTCTCGAACAATCACTGTTATTTACCAATGCCTTTAAATGAATGTCGAATGGTGAAGCGATCTTTTTGTTTTAATCGCTTATTAACTACGCAGTGATATTGGTTAAATTTTTAAACAACTTAAGTGATATATCCATTATTTAAGATTATAACTTCACTACAATTTTGACTTTAAAAAGAAAGAGAATTAGGTACAGATCTTCGTACTTTTTAACTTATCCAATTTAAAAGCGTAACCCTTAGTACGAAATACGAATGTAGTTTTCTTTAATGTCAATACTTATAAATAGTAACAACAACCTAATACGAGGCATCTTATAACATATCTCCTTGTACACAAGAAGCATATAAAGTCTTTTTTCCTTTTTTTAATCTCCATCGACTTATTTTTTAATGAAAAATGGCAATGTTTATTCTTATTTTATAACCCATCATACCAAAATTGTCTTAAATAAAAAAAGATATTAGAAAATAAAACTGATTTGACTCTGTGTCAATGTACGTTAGTTTCCTTCAACAGCCCTTTTTGTAAAAAAAAATAATTGTAACGCAATAAAACTTATAGAACTGGTTATTTCTTAAAAAATAAAATGCATAATTTGTCCCTCGAAGTGGTGAATGACCTTATTGCTAACATATCGCCTATTCTCATTCGAGAATGTTATATGTGGTGCAACTTCGGTATCTTATACCAGACTAAGTGTCGGACGATGAGGTCGCATACGATTGTTTCTTTTTATACCAAGTTGCCACAACGATACGACAAAAAGACTGGAAAAAAATCAATTGTAAGTTTATATACACCCGTATATGTCAAATATAGAATACACAAATTGTTTGGACGGTGTTTATTCAAGGATAAGTATCAAGGTTATGGAAATAACAATTACTTTGTTATTTACAAGATCGGAAAATTTTTAAACAATTGCGTAGACTGCTGGTGATCTTTTCCAGTGAACTCAGAAAACTCGTATCGTATAAAGACATTATTCACAGCTTCTAGAAGCTAACAGTTATACACATGGTCTGACATTTGTGCTATATTCATTTTAAAAATTACCATTTATTAATACGATTCTGACCAACCTCTATGAACATTCACATATTTATAAATAGTGTTCATGTTATTTCTTATATCTATTGCTAATGTTAAATTTTAATTACAGTTTTGTATTTGTTTTAACCCTCTCTATTAAACTAAAAGCTAACGACCAACCTGCAACTCCTTTGATGTTGTGAAATGCCCGCTGAAGGTAATGATCACTTAACATTTGGTAAACCAACCGCTCTGTTAAAAAAAGCCTTCCTTTAAAAGTACTTCATTTTATAATGTCATCACGATATTTGTCATATAAATAACCCTTTTGGATGGATGGATATTGGTTAAAGTTTGTAGCCTACTGCTGAACAGATCTCCATGATATTAGGTACGTAATTTTGCTTTTTTATTCCTGCAGACAAAGTCGCGGGCGAAAACAAGTGTAGTCTAAAACCACAGCATGGTATTTAATAATCCAATACAATAAAAATCATAGTTATATGTATTTGAGAAATGGACTCTTTGTAATATTTAATTCTAGATTCAGACAATGAGTCTAAAAGTATGCAGAAGTCTGAATAAGGGATTACTTAAGCAACTGGCATTTAAGCAATCCTAGATTTTACATTGTAGTAAATGTTAGTGTTTTAATCAATATAGCCAACACTATATCTCTTAAAGCCAAAATTGAGAAAAATCAGTTGTTGTATGTAACGAAATGTCAACCGCACTGTCCACAAAATAAGGTCTAATTTCCTTAATAAGTTGTATCAACTTAGAATCACCGCAACTTTAAAAAGAGTAAATTAAGGTGATGATCCATGTTGATAATTTATTAGTCGTAGACGATAAAATAAACGACTTCTTTACTTAAAAGTAGAAGAAAGAATATAACAAATCTTCTGCTATTTTTCTAATACCCAAGAATTATTGGTTAGTAGCTTTCGCCCGCGTCTTCGTCCGCGTGGAATTATAAGAAAACTAAGTAGCCTATGTGTTCTTCTAGACCATACTCTACAAATTTAATCGAGATTCGTTCAGCCGTTTAGGATACAAACTCTAACAAACATCCATCCATCCATCTAAACTTTCGCATTTATTATATCAGTAAGATTATTAGTACTTGTGTGATTATCATATGAAGCGGTTTTCGTATTTTAGATAAAAACCGTTTTTTACGAAAAAATAAAAACATCGAATTTTCGTTAGATTTCACTTTTGAAGCCGCAGTTTTTCTCCAATGTTGGTTTTAATTTTAATGGTCCAGCTAAAGTGTTATTTCAAAGTTGCCTTTACTTTACAACAAAGAGAAGAAAATTAATGAGAGAATAAGGTTCTGAAGTGTTTTACTTTTAAATACGATATGTGTTAAATTTGAACCGATCTCCCCGAGGGTGGTTGGTCATCAATTTGGCGAGCGCGGGGTTTGAGGGACTTAAAGCGGGGGAGAGCTCTGCCTCGTCTAACCCCTTATTTTACATTTCACACTCCGGGAAAATCGTTAGAGAAATCTGCGTAACGTGTATGTCCAAGACATACGCACACTACGCACTTGCGTGCGCTCGTGTGCGTGAGTCCGAGTCCTCCCCGGCCTCCGCCCGCACTCCTCCCGCACCCCTGCTATATCGACGAAACTTCAAGAAATCCTCTTACCTATATGGACATGCCTACATACTCATATGTTATAACGTATTCAAAGTTTTATCGAAAAATTTATTGGAAACAACTACTGAAGTACCTAACTACTTTCTTCATGTATTATTATAATTTTTTCAATAAAGTTTTTAATTTCTACCGATGTCTCAGAAAACCATTTCAAAGAACGTCATCAAATCGAAATGTCACTAATTTTATTTCAGATGAAATCACACACATTCTATCAAAATGTAATTAACTATATTCGTTTTTTTTTAAACTTTTATCTTTTTCAAGATTGGAAATTAAAAATAAAACTAATGACCAAAACATTGGAATAGTCCTTTGTGAAAATCAAAAGAATATTGTAGGAATATCTTGGTAATTGTTATAAAATGTGTATAATATAGGGAGGTGTTTAAATTAATCAGGCTTGTTTAAATTAGAACGGTGTTCAGGGACACGAGAGGACAGACGCGGAAGCGGGCACGGGGGACGCAGAACAAGAGGCCAGGCGATCTATTGAAAGATGTCGCCGCAGGGTGGCGTTCGGAGTGGTCACATACATTATTACCGTACAATGTCACTATGCAAATGTATGTAGGAAGGCTTTGTGTATACGCACTTACGCATACGGGGCGGCGGGCGCCGTCTCCACATAATCCGGACCAACTCCCCCTGACCGGCGCTCGCCAAAGATGCTTCTATGTATGTGAGTGTACACACGGGCCACTTTCTCTTGCAGCTCGCCACTGGCTTTTAAGAGGGTGGCGGGTGTAGGCGGGGTGGCACGCGTTACGTACGGGTGACCACCGGCTTGGGAACGCGCTTTCTACGTTCACTTCGTAGCACGCTTTAAAGTCCACTGGTACAAGCCCTACTGCTGAAAGTGAAACTAGAATATTATCTACTTACCAAGTTGTTTGCTTAGTAAAAGAACTGTTGAATATTCACGATATCGTCTCGATTAATTATGACATAACAAAATTAATAAAGTATTGATAATTTTGTGTCTACTTGGCAAAAAGCAAGTGTAGGCACCGCTCTCGGTCCAAACGAGGATTCGGGGGTCTTGTTTAATTGAGTATACTCAGCGCCCTCGCCGAATGATAATCCTCTGTTACCGAAATACCTGTAATAGATGTTAATTAGAACGCCACCCCGCGCCGCGCCGTCCTGCTAAGAAAAATATAATTTGAACAGGTCGTAATTAGAGATGTTTGCCTAACTGTAAAACAAATATTTTCTTAATTTTTAATATTTTTTTCCTTTTTCCAGAGGTAGGGTCGGGTTTAAGCATATTTATTTAAGCGGGAGTTTCCAAGGCTGCGGGGCAAAATTCTTAATACTCGTATTTTTTGTCGGAGTAAAGAAGCGACGGTGATATCTTTAAAATAAAGGTCTATGTCTGCGTAGTTGTAACTATGAGTTCGGATGAGATGTGACAAGTGTTGAATATGCATAGAAATCGAATATGTTTATTGAAATCATCGGCATGCATTAAATTGACTCGGATGATAAAATTGAGCTCGAGGCTCGAAGTTCGAGCGCAGGGCGGCCACGGCTCGTTTGAATCGAACGCACGTCCGGACCCCTCCACCCCGGGCCGGGGGTGTGTAGTGGACTTTTCGCTCGGCTTGATATATATTTTCCATTCCTCCCGATGTAGGCTACTGCGGCTGTAGGTTCCGGACCGCGGCGTTGGTGCGCTACTCGCATTTACATGCGCCGCTCGGACGCCTACGCCATTGATTATCGTCTCCAGTCCCCTAACGTTTTACTTATATTACACGATTTTAATCTAATCCACCATGCCCTTAAATATTTCACTATTTCTAAACAATCAAACACTAGTTAAATTACAAAGATGTGAAAAGTGGCTTTTTATTCGTGATTACGAAATGTAGTACTTGTATATCTAAATTTTCTAAACAAATAAAGAACTCTTGTTTAACTAGTTTTGTATAACAATATGACTATAAGAGCCCTCCACTTGGAAACTCACTGGTTTTTTCTTCTCGAATCCATTCATGTCTACAAATCATGTAAAGTGATACTACTGCATAATGGAAAAAGGCAATGTAAATATCGACTCTGAAATATATTTCATATGCAATATACTTGTCATACATTTATTTTTTAATACCTGTGAAATCTGAATTGCATAAAGTCTACTGTATTCAATTATACCTTAGTACAGACACTGCAATTCATTTATATTCTATGCAAGAAAATTAAAATGTATTTTATCTTGTTTGAGAAGAGAACGAATATCTCACATCATAAAAGCTAAACATTCAAACGGAACATCGAGTAATTAAGTAATTTACATCAATAATGCAAAATGAATACCAGGGAAAAATGATTGCAGATTCAAAATTCTATACTTTATAATAATAACAAGTATTTCTCGTCTATACACTTGTCTTAATAATTATAACGTGAGCCATATAATTCTTCCCCAGGAACATTCGTCGTGGAGACAGCATCTCGAGTAAACAAGTGGATTCAAATCTAAGGTAAAATGAGCGTAATTTGAATTGCAACCTTACATTGCAATAAATATTATTTTGTTATGATTTTGACAAATAATTTTACAAATAAAATAATACTACTTTGCTACCGACTCAACCAGTAATGTTTCTTTTAAAATCAATTACTTAGAAAATTTTTTTGTTGCTAATTGGGAAAACGCATTGCAAATTTTGTTTACACAAGTTTTCTATTACGTAAGAGGGTGGAAGAGGGTGGGGGTAGTCAACTGATGCGTTTTCCCTGTTTTCACTTTCATTGGAGCCGGTTCGCTGTCCCTGTGGCTATTTTTACATTGTATAACCTACTACAATTTATCGAGGTCATGTTTAGACGAAAAAAAGGAAAACAATTTTATTACACACTTACGAAATATAAATAAAAACAGCAATGTGTTTTAAAGAATTATTATTATACACTTTTAAGTAGTTTGTGTTTTCTTTTATTTTAGACAATGGCGCACGTAGTCACATTAGGTACAATTAGAGTGACCAAGTAGTTGTATGTGCTCCTTACCATTTTTATTTGTAATTTGTGTTTTCCCATTTGAAACTAAGAGGTTAATAAAAAGAGAGAATTAATAACGTGCAAATAACATATATAAAAAGGTAAAGAAATGCGATGGGAAAATTTAATCGAGTTTAAAATTGATATCAAAGCCGATGGTACATTTATAAGAGACAATTGATTCTTAAATGCTGCAAATCGATTTAACTAGAACGTTTCTATGTTCAATATGTAAGCAATTTTCCAAACGAATCCCTTTCTCAACCTGTTCCATTTCCTATATCTGCATAATAGATAAACTTATATACTACGTATGTAAATAAGTGCTTCACGGGCTATAGTACGGGGCCCCAATATATAGTTTAAAGCTATACTTGTATATCGACTTGACAATACTAGCCCCCTCATACCAGGATATTTTACTTTCTCTGGACGAGGCCCCTCAGGCGCGTCCTATACACCGTCGGAGAAGGGGGGGCGACCCTCTTGCCTTTTCGGCCACCCCCCGGCCACCTCACGCATAGTATACACCATACAGAGAACTAACTCTGCCAGTCTCTATAAACTCCTTCATGTGTGTGTTTATATATAATCTACTTATTTAAATACGCAATTTAGAACGTACGTACCTATTCCGAGTTAAGCATGTAAGCACGCACGGAGCTTAAATCAATTTAACAAGGAATTTTCTTTGTATGAATAAATCCGAATGGACAGTAAGCTGCTTGTTTTGAATCTACTTAATCTGTACTTTTGTTATATAATCTTTCTTTCTCTATGAAAATCTAAATAAAGAAATGCTAGTAATAAGTAAAGGTAACTGGATATGCTTAGAGATTTTCCTAGTAGCAAACAATCTTATTAAAGTTTTGTTTTCTTCCAACGGTCTATGAACACGTACCCATGTATTCGAGTCAACGATCTATTAAACATTTCAATTAAGATTTAATAGAAAGTCTCTTAGGAGCTATAAAGAACATAAAATATATTTTGTTTTTGCTTCATTAGTATTAATTGAATTGTTAATAAAATTCACGACCTTTATCTTATCAAGGAAAGTGTGTTATGTTATGTTCGTTTTTTAGTCTAGAGTAAACCTCTGTAGCTATAATACTATTTAGGAAATCATCACCTCATAATATTGATTTTAATATTGTTCTCTCTACATCAAACTTCATTGGTTGTCTGGTTTGTTAGTAAAGAACTTAGCTAATATCATTATACCTAGTTAATTTAAACCTATCCTTTATAATATGTGGCAGTGCGTTGGCGCATTTCGTTTCATCACTTCTGTTAAAATCTTAATGTAACTTCTCGAATTCGAAAAAGCATTCAAATAACATTTTTTGAATCCTTTAACATACATTTATTAAAATTGAAATTTACTTCCGAATCGTTTTAAATTGAAGCACTATAAGGAAATGTTTACGAATTCTTCGTCCTTCGTGATCCTAGAATCATTGGTGAGAGGGTGTGGCGACGTTGCCGTACTGTGTGGGCGCATCGCATGCTGCGTTATGCGCGTTGCCACACCGTACAACAATGTTGCACACAGAACTTTTTTTTATGGTTTAACAACAATATCCCATTTTATATTGCATTGCTTGCAACTTTGAGGTTATTCGAAATGTATTTTGAATATATGCGACGTTCTATGACAAGTATCCTAGAATAAATTAAGCTTTAAGCTTTTTAAAGTTTTTGGTGCGTGCAAAGAAATGTGAAAAAGGTGGACTAGGCTGGTACCTATATTTATATCTATTGAAGAAAGCTTGTTAGAAGTTAATGTTTTTAAACTCATAAATTCTATCAAAATTATCTCACAATAAAAGAAGATGTTTATTGCTGGTTTAGAAATATAATCCGTGTTTCAATTGTATGATAGCAGGATACATTTTACTAAAAATACCACATGCTACAAAAAGATCTTCTAGTAATCTTTTCTCTTTTCGCTGAAAAATAAAACGATTATCATTTAACAATACTTAATAATTTTACACAATTTAGAGTTTACGCTGTGAAAATAAGAATAGTTTTTGTAATAACTAATCCCGTAACTGTGGTGGTTAAAAGTTAATGTAATGTTACGCGTGGAAAGCTCTTTGTTATGTTTTAAAAGTTGTAGTCTTGTGAATTAAAATAGTGCCATCTTGTAACAAATAACATAACTACGACAACAACTTTTCTTGTGAGGAGAGTTGGAATTTGGTTAATTTTTAATGTTGTTCCAAATTAGAATTTAAATCGAAATTCACACATGTTTTTCAGCTAAACTTTATAAGCAAGTTCATAGTATTTTTGTAAATTACAAACATTTTTGTGGTTGACTTCCTTCTAATTTTCGATAAAAAAATCCTTCAAAGAATTGTCTTAGCGCCATCTATTGCCACAGTCTAAAACTATCACAATGTGGTGGTAATTGTAGTAGTTTACAATACCGTCAATAGATGGCATTAAAAGTATTATGTCAAAATTGGAATTTAAATAAGTGTTATTGCTTACTGCAGATCACTGTTGATTAAATTCATTATTTTATTTAAGCGGTAAAGTCTATTTATCTCTTAGTTTTTTTATATCAATCTTTTCAATAAATAGGTCTTAAAGTCCTCACTTCCTGCTTAGTCTTTAAGTTCAAATATAACCATTGTCAGTCACCATAGTAAAAAAATATCGTGTTTTTCAGATATTTTATAGGGTAAACACACAAGAGTACTAATAAGGTCAAGAAATTAATCTAAATGATAATGTAAAAAGTAAATCTAATCATCTCAGCTTTTAGGAACTTTCAGGCTTCCAGATAACCTTACACAGGTGAGCGACTGAACGATAGAATGAAAAGCTTGAAGGTGACGTCACTTGTCAATCAGGAAACGTTATTGAAACACTAATCTCTACAAATGGAAAGGCTACAAACCGTGGTATTTTTTAGAGATCAGTGTTATGAAGTTACAAAAACATTTTTCTGTTTTTCACCTTAACTTTAGCTTGAAATCAAATTAAGTTGAATTCGAACAGAATTGAATAACGGCATATCTATATATGATTTGCTCATTATAACAATTTACAATAGTTATCTACAAAATAACCTAAAACTGAATAAGAATGTCGATCAGCTGCATTTAATGTCGTAATAACATTGTTGTTTTCATTATTTATAGGATAGTTTAAATTAAAATAGTGATGCGTTGATTTTTTTTTAATTTTTCAGTCACACGATGTAGTTACATGACAACATTATATTGAACGAATTACGCTCGCGTCGCTTGACTTGCAGCGCCATCTGGTTGTCATAAAAGGTTTCCAGCGGATGTCCGGTTTTAATGTTGTTTAATTAATATATTTTACCATTAAAACAGTGTTAATTATTTTAAACTATAATGTTTCATGTTACTTTTATACTCGCGTGTGTAGACAGTCTGAAAAACGTTTATTTTTGCTCAACTTTATGTGATAGCAAATGTTGTTTTGTCTTAAAAGACATTTTTTTTAATACCCAGTGCATTTAACATGAAAATCATTTTTAGAAGTAGTGTTTTCCAAGATATTTTTATGGTGAGATACCTCATTACTCATATCATAAGCTGTGTCCTTTTTAGTTTTGCTTTAATCTTTGTATCATGGAAAGGTCTTCTGCTATGTATGAAGTATGTAATAATAATAAAAAAATCTTACTTCATTATGTTCAAACGTGATACCATTGTAATCTGTGTAAGCATTCGCATAAAACATTTATAGCCAAAATGTATAGAAAATTCGCTCTTCAGATGTTTAGAATTCAGAAGGACATATGTTTTTAAATAAATGTCTGTGCTTTTTAAGTTGCAAGTTAAGCAAATGTTATATTGCTTTCAATGTTGCTTGTTTTCTTGCATGTGTGCAATATTGTGATGAAATATGTATTGTATACAGTATTCATAGTTAAAGTATAACAAATTGTGAAACTTAAATGGGATGAAACAAAATAAAATTTGTAATTTATTTGTAATCTGTATATTATACACGAATAGGCAAGGAGTGAATCGATAAAAATATGCAGTCTCCTTAGAGATACAACACATTATTGGAATAAGGTGTTAACTCCATCTAATACAAGTGCCTATTGATAACATTAAAATTGAAGTCAAAAATTTTACATTTATAGCAGTATCAACTAAAAATAGCATAATAAATATTAAAAAATAACATGACCATTGTTCTTGGACAGCAAATAACAATAAAAACATCCTTTAGTATAGATATTATAATATCTCCAAAGCAAGATAAATGAAAGTAACATTTTAGAATTACATTTAATTTATTTTGCCAATTTTAACACCAAAATCTAAATCTTGTTTTGTGTAATATAATGGTATGAAGTGACATAAAGTAGCTATGAATATGTATTCTTGAGAAAGTACAACAAACATTACTCAATGCAATATGTGTGATAGTTTGAAATATTTTTTAGAACCAGATTTAATTTCAATTTAATAACTTACTTTCATAGTTTGAAGTTAAAACAATAGAAGATCACAAACTATTTTAAAAAGCATTCAAATTTAGAACATGCCGTTAACTTTTACGATAGCCACTAATTAGATATTAATGTATAACTACTCTATGACACATATGCACTACTTTTTTTTATGAAATATGCATAGTCAAATAGTGTACAAAACGAATTGTGCTTGAAGCGTTTTATAGTTTCGCTACATCTTAATAACCATACAAAACGAATATTAAGATCTTTATACGGAAAGAGATAGTGATAGACACATAGATCGAGTTTAGATACAGCTGTAAATTTTAAGTCTCCAAGATAAAGATTTCCGAATTCGTTTAAAATAATTCGTAAAATAATTAACATAATTAAACATTAACTGAATTATATAACATTTTTTAAAACAGAAATTAAATTCTGCAATTTTAACAACATAATTTCTGTTCAGATATCGAAAGGGTCATATCATTTAGTCACGGTACAATAAAAAAAGACTCTTAGGACCCGCCATAAACGGACTGCTTTAACCATAAGACAGACTGCTTGACGTTTGTATTACATAGACCACATATTACAGTTGGTGGCTGTACGTTGACCGTTTGAAGCTGTCGGTACTGATTGCTTAAAGCAGTCCGTATATGGCAACTCGTAGATAAATTTTGTGACAATAGAAAAATTATATCTATACTAAATTATTAGTAAATGTTCTTTAGAAAAAGGACTAATTAAAAAGAATAGTAATAGGTCAGCTTTCGTAATGAGACTCGTAATGATGAAATGTTGGGTATTTGTGTAGGAGCTAAATAAAGGTACTTTTTACTCAGTTTTTTCTTTCGAATGCCATTTCGTGATATGTTAAACAACACCCTGTTAGCGGGTACACCATTGATGAGTATTATTGATCCCTCTTCTTGTGCATCAGTCCTTTTGTTGCCTTTAATCGAATCCTTGATAAGATTAAATTCAAAAATTATTGCGGCTCATAGTTAGCCAGAGAGCGCATGTCTGCGCGTTCGGCACACTGCAGTTGGATGAAAGTTCTATAGCGCGACCCCTGTCCTGTCGACATGAAATGTTCTGCGCAGTGTTGTGGAAAGATCCGAGCCGCCGTTAAGTTTGGATAGCGTTATACACGCGTCGCATGATTCTTCCTATCAAAATGAGTATGAATTTGAGATAAAACGTTCTTTACTTTAAAGTTTTAGCGGAAACGTAAAGCTAATTAAATAAACATTTTAAAAATACAATAAATAATAACATATTTCGATACGGTATGTAGGATATTGTATGTTTTGTATCATTTTAATTAAAGAACAAGAGATTTAAGATACTAATGAAAACATTTTTTTATTTGAATTGACTTTAGATTCGAAATTCATAACCCCAGAAAAATAAAATACAATGTATTTCTACTTGTTTGTTACGCACAGATAGTATAATTTCTATTAAACTGAGCTGTAAAATATTCCGAAAAAGTAAATTTAATATCAAACATGTAAAACAAATATAAAGTGAAAAAAGTGTTACAAAGTAAGAACAAAAATTCATTCCAAACACTAAAGTAGGTAATACATTACAATTAATATAAAACATGGAATGTCATTGGTAAAATTATCAATTTTCAGTGCAGAATATTAATTTTAAATATTTCATAAAAGTATTTACCAACGTATGGAATAACAGCTTTCCATTCTTCTATTTGCGGAGAGGACATTACAATATCTTGTTAAACCAGATGTTTCTGTGGTGCTACAAGGTCGTACAAAATTTATCAAATTCGTTGATCTGTATTTAAAATTGATTCCAACTGCACTGAAAACTTTAATAATATAATAAGATCTTAAAAGTAAGCGCGTATTAAAACATAATTTTAATCAGAAAAATTTTCATGGCCAGAAACTAACTTAAGTACACCTTGTTAATAAAATTGTTAAACTAAACATGACTTTAATTTATAAATGGACAAAGTTAAATTCATAGATAGTTAGGGAAGGAATAAAGTTTAAAATAAATAAAGTACTGAATAACCTATTTGTACAGAGAACTAGAAGGCACAGTAGTGGGTAGGCAGAACAGAAGGAAATGACATTATAGATAAGTTTAAATACTTAAATACACCTAGAGTTTTTAATTAAAAAAATCTTGGAGCACTATAATACGACATGTTATTTGGTAAAGCATTAAATTAAAACTGGAAGTTGCTTAATCTAAAGGGTTGCAGTTTACAACTTAACCCATACAAGATGGATAAAATTTCGCGAATAGATGAAAACACCAATAATGAACATGAATATACACCAATATTGACGTTATTAATTACGCTTCTTATTAATAAATAAGTTTTTGGTTAATGTTACATAATTAGACTTAACCATCAACAGAGATGATCAGATTGCTAACGGTAAGTCGAAGTTCACCCTTCATGGTAATTATAGTTTCACACGAGGACACACAGAGATTTAGAGCAATGGGACAGAACAGTACTAATTTGTTTTTTATAATATTTGTTGATGTGCTATTAGCTAACTTTTGACAATGATGTTACAAATACCGAGGGCTAGGGACTCTGTATTGACAAATAATGTCTGACCGTTTACTGTCTTCGTGTGAAAGTAGCATAAATTTGCATTATAACAACAGCAGTAATGCATTCTCAGCTGAGTCCCATCTCGTGTGAAAACATATATCGTGTATGATCTAACTACAATCTGATCCTCTCCCCTTACATGTAACACTAATTGTTTCCTTACAAATAAATTAAGATTGACAAATGTGCAGCACAATGAAGATTCATAAGACATAGAATACATTTATCCCGATAAAACAGTCCGGTGACGTAACAAAATGAAAAATATTACGTTTCGGTTACTGTAATGAGATCCCGATCTGGATAATCCGACAGCGGCACTAATGTTCACTCATTATATGGCACATGAAATGCGTCTATTTCAATAAAAAATACAAGATAATTAATAAGTTTTGTGCGTCCCATACACTAGGGATGGTGTTGTAGTCTTTTTATATTATCATTGATTCCATAAAGTTGTCATTTTAAAGTAATTTTAATGAATTACGGTTTTTCATTGTTTTTTTTGTTACCATAAATTATTGACTGATTAATATATACAATCGAAAACAGTACCGAAAAGATGCCGAAATATGTCGCGTTATCCTCAAATAGATAGGGTTGTGCAAGTGAACGCCGTCGGGTTATCGCTTACCTAAGTACAAAGTAAAAGTGTTTTTGTGCGACCGGACTGCGGCTAGTGTGGTGCTACGCCAGCTTAGGGCGCAAGCATCTTTGACAGCTCCTCGTCCTGGAGGCAGCCCTTGAGGAACTCCTCCTGAGTGAGCTGGCCGTCGTTGTTCTCGTCCATTTTCGCGAAGATGTTCTTAGCGCGCTCCTCGGCGGAGTCGGCCGGCCGGTTGCTGGAGCAAGCGCCGAGCATGTCGTAGATCGCCTGGAATTAAAAGAATTATGCTTTCATGAACTGCCGCACTGATGCTTTTATTATTTTGGCATTATCTAGTGATTCATTAGCGTTTAGTTGACGTATGTTTCAACGAAATAAAACTCAAGTTACGTAGTTAGGAAACACATTTCATGAATCTATCGAACCAAGTATTACGAATGGTTAAGCGTTGCTGGGAAACCGGCTATGTGAGTCGTTTATTGTGTTTAAAACAGACCCTTAATGTCGATTCCTTATATTAAATTTACATTTGAAGATTTCAAGATCAGTCAACTAATCAGTAATGAAGTTTTCTGTTATTTACGTCCTTGAAAGCCATTTAGAGAATCCCAAACATATATTATAACTTATTTTTATATTTGAGACGCAATTACTTTAGACCGTAAGAATAATGGTGCTGGTGAAAGATACAAATTCCTGAGTTTTATACCCTACGTCTTCACTAACCACACATTAAAACTTAAGTATTTCGAATTTCAATGTTTTTTTTTTTCAGTTTTTAATATTCTAAACTTCTAAACCCTGGAAATAAGTTGGTATTTATACGCAAATGAAAGTTTGTCTATTGAATCAATCACAATATCGCAATATGATGACAAGTTGATATTAAAAATGTAATTCAATTAAGTTTGATACAGGACCAAAAGTTTATTAAAGTTAGAAATCTGTCAAAATGTCTGTTATTAATCCGTTGCCGTGCCATAATTACGATTGATCGAATTCAATAATTAAATTAATTTCTGAGGATTCAGTTCAAGCAATCCATTTGCGAATTGCTGTCACGTCTGCCTACAGAGTTGTATTACTTTGTATATAATGCTTCATTCTATTTAATTGTTAAGTAAATAACTAAAATAATATAATTTGGTGTACATGTGCCCGGTACCTATGAAAAATCGTAAAGAAGTACTGTAAAAACTGATTTAACTAAAGTTTAATAATGAGAGATATTTTTGAATGATGACAATCAGGAATACTGAACGGAAATGAATGTTTTCTAGACACATAGTTTGTATCGTTGACTAACCTGGACGATCTTGGTCATTTCTTGGATGTCAATCACACCGTTGCCGTCGACATCGTACATGCGGAAAGCCCACTTAAGCTTTTCCTCGGGGGTTCCGCTGGAGGTAACATGGATCGCCTGCAGAAATTCCTATAACAAACATAAATATCGATACACGGCAATTACCCAACCGTCTGTTAGCATTCAAAAGATAAACATCTCGCAAGGTTAAATAAAGCAAAATATTGCAATAGAAGGCGCTGCGCAATTAACAGATTAGTACAAAATAATAGAATTAATATTTAAGCTCAGCTTATTTGCTCATCAAAGTCAAACTAATTAGATTCATTTCAATAATAAATGTAAACATCGCAGTGTAATGGATCGCTTCATATGGATTAATGGCGTTCCTATATTGAACTGATACCTTGAAATCAATGTATCCGTTCCTATCCATGTCGAAGGTGCGGAAAACATGGTCGCAGAACTCGACGGCATTGCCGGACGGGAAGAACATCTTATACATGTCTACGAACTTAGCCGGCGTCAGACGCCCGTTGGGGCAATCTTGCTGTAATTAAAATAATATGCGATTTAAAATTATTATAAATATTTGTTACTAAATGTGTGCAATCCAGGCATATGCCTTGCACTGACACAGGGTTATGATTTATACATAATTTCACATTACACGTAGAATTATCTTTACCTTGAATCCCTTGTACCATTCTTTGATGGTGGTCTCGTCATAAGATGTATGAGTTTTGAGGAAATCCATATCCTCCTTGGTGAGTTTATCTTTACTAACGAAGCAGCCCATTTTGACTTCTGTAACAATGAAAGTATGTGTGTTTGTTTAAACAGATAATTTTAATGCCTAGGCCATCGCCAGGGATTGCGATAACTAAAGAAATGTCAGAAATAGAAAAAAAATTCTAAGAATAAGACGATATGACAAAGCCCATGGGTACTATTTAATTTTAAGTGTAAACGTAAAACTAAAGATCGCTCCAGTTTGTGACGACATGAAATAACCTTTGGTTTTCACTCTGAAACTGACTTACCGATAGTCTACTGTTATGTCTTCCATTAGAAAAGCAAAGATAAGAGTATATTTTGGTGTGTTATAACTAGTTTATCATCATCATAGTCATCATCTTCTCCCTTATCTTACTCCCTAAGGATTGGCGCAACAGGATTTTGTCCTTCACGTAGCTCTTTTACAAGTTATCTCAGTCATCACTCACTCTTTGATCATGTCACCTTTCACGCAATCCATCGTTCTCTTTTTAGGTCTACTTCTACCGGTGTACCCTTCCACACTTATAACTAACGTTCTCCTTATAACATGCGATTCATCCCTCCTCATAACATGCCCATAACATGCTAACCTTTTACT
>DVQG01000187.1:0-17729 GCA_018231605.1 Papilio ambrax
TAAAGACATTAGGAAATAAATTGATTGTATGTTATGTGGTCGTAACGGTTAAATAGTTCCTCATATTTATTTCTTTCCACAATGACAACTCGTGTAAAAGAATTTAAGCACACTTTTTTGTAATCAAACTTCAAAGAACGTGTTTCTTTGAGTCAGCAATCGTCAACTCGTAAAGACAGTAATTGTTAGGAATGTGCTTCGCTCGCGGATTTAAAGACGCTATTTTGGTCACCGGCCTCACTGTTTTAACATTTTAATAGTCGACTGGCGACATCTGTTTTATTTACACTCAGGGTCTGTCCCACCAAATTGTAAATTGTCTGATAACAACCCAAAATGTAAAATATGTGATGGAAATATCGGATTTTGTTACCTTATCTGACGGTGACGTCATCCATCTGAGCCTCTAACAACTAGTTGTGGGACAGGCCCTTAATGTAGCATTTAATATTCCATTTATTTATATCTACTTTTGCCCACGAACTTGTTGCTCTGAATTAAAAAATAATCTTGTATTCTACGTGTTGTTGCAATATTTTACATCTGTGCCAAATTTTGTAGAACTCTTTCAAGCCTTTTTAAAGATATGTAATAACAATTATCCATACATCCCTCAAAACTTTAGTACGATAAGTATGAAGCTTGATAGATTTAAAATTCTACAAAGTCTATTCTTTAAAGATAATTATTTTTTGGCATTAACAAAATTCCTCAGAATTAAAAAGGAATCCCTCGAGACATTTTATTTAAGGCTATGTCCATTTTTAGCTAATTGATTAACAGTCCACTGAACAAATCTTCCGCACCCGCGCCTCAGTTTAAAGGCTTTTGATTAAAACGTAATCAATTGAATAAGGAATTTGTAATTTTCTAAACTAACAATTGCCTCTACTGATAAAAATCCTTATTAAACTCTGAGACAAATCTACTCTAAGAGGCTTCCTTATTATCCCAATAACTACCGGTTTACCATCTACGTTTAACCATTCGTTAGTGTTTTCGATAGCTTCATGAAACGCGTTTCCGAACTACGTGCCTTGAGGTTTTTTTTTATACAAAAAGGTGGCAAACGAACAAGCGGCCACCTAAATCCGCCAAAATGGCGAAGCGACCGCGACCTATAGCCATCCGCAATTGCAGATGCGATGCCCATCCTAAATTGATGGAGGAAGAGACGCACATAAAGTGGATATTTCCCCTTCCTATGCGTCTCCTCCACCGTCAAATTCACTTTTCCTTCCCATTCTTCCCTCTTAAGAAAAGGGTGGAAAGGGAAAAGGATTAAAATTAGGCGTCCGGCATCTTACTCATCAGACGAAACGCGGAATTGTTTCCACTTCACGCCTGTTTTTTAAGTGGTCGTGGTATTACACCGGGCGAGCCGGCCCATTTGTGCGAAGATGTTAAACCGGGCTCTACCACTGTTCTTACTTTGCTATATAAAAGACTTTTTTCAATAATGTGAATGAATTAAATGATATTTGATCTCGATATTAGCATGACTTTACATGTTAAGCGAACCTATCTGTAATTACATCGCATTATCGTAGCGTTGGATTTTCCGAGGCGCGTGATCTGAAAGCAAATTACGTTCAAAGCCGTGATGACATTCAGCTTTTTCCTTTAACAAATTATATGAAAAAGTAACTGTGACCTTTCATACTGATATGTTTATATCTCCAGGGACAAAGATCTTCATTTGATTGCTTTTATTTCTTTTTATGTTATAAAGTTCAATGTTTGTTTTATGCCGTTTTTATGAGTTAAATCACTAGTCAATTTACAATTTTATGGACTATGTTACTATATTCTAAACTAGTTGTTGATCACGACTTCATCATCATCATCATCCTCCTTATCCTACTCCCGTAGGGTCGGCACAACAGGTTTTTGTCCTCCAAATAACTCTATCACACGTCATCTTCATTCCCTTTTTGATCATTTCACCTTTCACGCAATCCATCCATCTATTTCATCACTATAGTACAATCATTATTGATTTCTCAAATATTGTTGTAAATCATTTTTAAGAGTGTATGCTTTGCAGTTAGGTCGTATCTTTTATGTTAATGAAATAAATGTTAAGTTTGAAGTAAGTGTAGTCGTTTTTTATTGTATTTTTTTAATTAACATTGTGTTAGGTAAATTAATTTTATCTTTATGAAACAATCGACCTGCATACATTTCTTCATACGATGAAGGCTGCGTAACGTTCAACGCTTGTTTTCTAGGGGAAGTTAACAAATTTTGAAATAGGGTCATTGACAACCAATTAAATCAACAATTGCGGGTGAAAAATGGTACACACACAGTACAGAAATACATAGTTATAACCAAGCAAATTAATTAATCGACAAATATCTCCCCTTGTGCAGATTTAGCACGGGAAATTAACACTAAAGTTGTCCCTTAGTGAACAATTGACTTGAAATCTTTTAATCAACTCTTTTAAGTACTTATTTTAATTCTAGTCGGGTAACTCGCCACATAACAAAATGTAATTGATCTTTGTTATATGGTTATCATATCAAATAAATAATTATATACACACTAAAACCAAATGTTATATGACTAATACGTTGCCTTCACATGTTATCATAATACATATATTATAATGAAATTAATGTAAACGAGGTGATAGAACTACATTCTCTTTTTTTAAAATCGATATAATAGAAAAAATATAAGGATACTGTCAACTAGCGGTACAATATGACGCTCTTAAAACAAGTATTTTAAAACAAATTCTCTCGTTCTTGTTTTACATGAAAAGTACCCCCGAGATCCGCTCATTAGAGATGAGATGTCGCGTGCCACGATTTACATCACCCGGTGGGTTGGCTAGCGACCTAATTATGCGTAAACTAACTGCGTATTGGACGATGTAACGGTTCAAGAATGTGGTCGCGCCCGTTAGCTGTGAGTCTGCGGAAACTTTAGGTGATTGAAAGTTATCAAAAATTATTAAATGTTATAATGATCTAGTCGAATCTTCATTTCAAAAACAAAATGCTTATTTCTGGTTACAAAATCCAAAAAATCGTCATATCACGTTTTATTTCAATTGTTTACATAATTTGAAACCTTGTTAATAGTCTAGTTATTTCTAAAAATAGCAGCTAACTGAGTATTTGATCCATTGTTTAACTTCATAGTATTTATTAAACATTGGACTATGAATGCCATACCAACCTGCTGTAAGTAGTTAGCGATTCATGAGAAACTGTAAATAGACTATGGTAAGGTCATTTGCACAATAAAATATACACGAGTTATAAAGATCATTGTCATATGTAAAATATATTCATTTCTTTCTCTCGGTCACTATTTCTTTAACATTTCATCAACATTGCTCAAACTATTTCTAAGAACCGTGGGAAATTTTACAAATACTGGGAATTGGACGTCGTTGACAAATGTGCAACGCTTTATGATGGCAATATAATGCTTTGCGTCACCGAGAAAGCACTACTTTCACACTTCGAGACGAGTCATCGTTGGCTATTACGTCAGATTAGTATTATCCAAATATTCTCAACATACTCATGGCAATATTCAATGCATCCGGGTTACTGCAAAGTCTCTCTTTGTTCCAGTTGGGATGGAGAGTTTTATTTCCCACCCACAACATATCTACCTTGCCCATAATATCCTCTCGTTGAAGCATCTTGATATTCCGATGACTCATTTTATACATTAAGAGAGTCTGGATCCTACTGACATTGATAGTATTATCGTCACACCTATGAGATGTGAGCACTTGTTGTGTTAAGCATGTCTGATGGTGACCCGACTGACCGCGGGACCTGTTTGCACCGTTGCGCGGACACGTAAATGAACCGTGTTTTTAGCACGATCATAAGTAGAATACGAAGGCGATACGAAATTAAGCTGTAGTGAGATTACATTACCTCTCACAACTGTCACTGCATTGTGCGCGCCACTGATATATTAATCAATAACAATACACAAGAGTTTTAAATTTCCAGTAATATTGGCGATGTGGATGGTTGATTTATTATGTTCTCATGATCTGATATCGAATTTACAAAGTGATAGGTGTGAACTTTTTACTAAAACTTGTTATCAAAAAATGCAGTCCGCATCAACATAATTACTCGTTATCGGCCAAAGACCTGCGGAAAGAAAGCCATGCAAACAAAATGCAACATTCTTGTGTTAGTGAAACTGTTAAGCAATCACCTATAATGAAATTAATGTTAGTGATTTTGTCTAACGAAAAATTGGAGATTTTTTTTTTAAATATGTGCCAGAAGATCGAATACTACATTTTAGTGATGAGTTATTTGTTTTAGATATAAATAAAAACAAAGCTTTAAACTTTTACGAATTAAGTACTAATAAATTTTGTTACATCCTATTATAATAGAAGAATACTCATATATTGTTCTTCGTACGTTAGATTAGTCAAAGTTAAGTAAGGTTAAAATTAACTCCGAACACTTAAAAATATATGCATTTAAAAGCAACTGAAAGCGTTTTAAGTGCCATTTGGCTCATTACTGTCGTTGTGAACAGATAACCCATACAACATTTACCATAAAAACGTGCGCGTTTTATTCAATTTGTACTCGCAATTTAGTTAATACTTTCACCTGTTTTTAAGTTATTACCACAAAAAGAGATTTTACAACTTACAGCTCTACTTGATCCTTGTTTGTTTACATATGTTAGATATAAATGAACTCGTACGATGTGACCCACTGAACGAGATATTGTCATAGTAACAAGTACATAGTTGCATTGAATGAAGTCTGCCCCAGGGTAGAAAGTTAACGTTTAAAGTTGTTTTCTAGAAAGTTATTCATTTAGATAGAATAGAACATTGTATCCATTTTAAGCTACCTGCTTTGCCATTCAAATAGTCATATGAAACATTACGTTTGCCAAAAGGGACGCAAACAATATCAAAGAATTATTCAACAGTTCCAGGGTATAATATCAGAGCGTCATTTACCTTACTGGATTCACGTAGGTTCCGTTTGAATTCCAAAGTTAGTAGTTATGTAATTTTATTCTGTCTAAAATTTTAGGTTTCTATAATAAAAACTAAGCCTGAGAAAAGTCCGCCAAGCAAGTTCGGTGAGGTAGGAGATAAGATATAATAGCGCGTACACATACTCTAGAAAAACATAATTACGCATTGTCATCCGGAAAAAATAACAATGTTCAGAAGATAGTTTATCAATTGTAAAAAATTAATTTATCTTGATACGCTCTCGCGAATGGGGTCTGTGCCCGTGGAATTGTTGAGGTCACCACGCTTTCTTAGGCCAAGTAATGGCGCCTTCATGTTTACAAGAAGCCAATTGTAACTGAAATGCACTTATTGCGGATTTAATTATTATAAAAAACATTATTATTAATTTTATGAATATTTGTACAAACCATAGAGTTTAAAAATAATCTGCAACAACCTAAATTGTTTCCCGATTTCCAAATGCAAGTAGCCTGTAGTGACATGGATTTTTTCATATGCAATGTAGTTTTCCTTTGTATTTCTTTGCATACATTGCCCTAAAAATATGAACAATGTGATGTAATTGGTACTTGATTTTTTTCTTCCTCTACGTGTGACCGCCTGTTCAGTGATCCTCTCATGGAGACAAGTATTAAACAATGCTGAGTTCAAGTCAACTGACACGCTCTGATAAACTTTCACTTACGTGCTGACCGCGGGTCAACGAACGCCAGAGTTTAAAAAAAATCGCCAATTTATTACTTTTAATAACAAAATAACGCAACAAAAAATTATCGCTCATAAATATTGATTATTTTAATCTTAAAATATCAACTACTATACCTACCAAAGAATACCATGACACCGTTGTATATCTCCCTGTACCACTCCTTAGTGTTAGGTGTTTTTTCACATTTCACCGGAATAAAAAGGAAACATGCAGATTGATTAAATCCAACTTCGATAAGGAATATCCGGAGCAACGTTCAGTGTTGCAATAATTACCCCTTTCACAAGTTTGTAATTATAAAATCGTGTACTTTCGCTAAAATTTAACCTGCCACGGATCATTTCAATCACGAATCAATTCGAATTTGGAACGTTTCACGGAGATTAGAGCACCGCTGACGCTTTAAATAATTCGTTACGCACTGTCTGACGAAGAGCTGTACACGATGTCCAGCGTCGATAGAAGAATTCTGCCTCACTTGAATAGCATGGTCTTCACTGAAAGGTGGCTTTGCTTTGCCTGTTTTACCATGCCAGGCTCTGCTAGACGACCAGCGATAGGGCTCCTCCACTCAATTTCGTTGTTTCATAATCAAGAAATCCGGCAACAGGAGTTTACTGACTGAGTGTAGCTAATTCATTTTAACGATACTTGCTTGGATACTTAGAACGTCGCCGTAGCGTTATTATGCAATAAATTTAGTCTGATAAACAGAGCGAAATTTTCAGTTTGTTGGTTGTTAACAACTTAATGATTAATTAAAGTCGAAGCTTTATCGATTAAATTTACATAAATAGAATTGGCAGAATTATTGTAACAAGTTTTTCTTCGTATATATGAAAGTATAAGCCATTAGAAAGTAAATGTGTAGGTGCGGATGTCATGTATTTTTACATTACACATAAAAATCAATAAACTTTGAGAATTCACACTTAACAAAAGTATTTAAAAAATGTTGCGATCTTTCGAGTAATTTATACCTGGATCCTTTTTTTCTAAGCACGCTTTTTACACTCCGACATTGGAATGCAGCAGCATGCAGCGTGGATGATGCATATGATATTGAAATTATTTCAGAATTGTATTCTGTTTAGTTTCTTTGAGTGGATTTTGATTACATAATAACCATTACTTACAATAGCATTTTATCTCAAGATTGTTTAAATAAAAAACCCATAGCAGGTTTATTTAACTTTAATGATATAAATTATGATTAAAGAATTTACATTACAACTGGATGACGAAACCTGGACTTTATTTAAACATGCGTTCTGTGAGTGTATACGTCGTACGTCTAGATATACGTAAAAAGGAAAGAAACTGAATGACAATTTCGTGATCCTGAGTAGACATATATCAGGAGGAATTGCTACTTGATAGAACTTTATCACGGGAAAAATAAGGTGCGAATAAAAGATCTACCAGTAAACAGGCTCCCGCGATCGCACTGAGAGAAACTTTAATAATGACTTGTCGCTTGAGAGGCACTCCCAGTACTCCGAGCAGTTCGGCCACCACGTGCGTTAGCTGGCTGGCACTCTTCCATCTCCGGTAGATGACTCCAGCATTGACCGCCAGTAAAGCAGCACCGGTCCCGCATAAATATGCCTGCAACATATATTATAGAAGACTTAAAAAAATAAATTTCAAATTGTATTTCGATTTAACTTTAGCCTTATTCATTTAATATTGCCTGTAAAGAATCGAACAATCGGTCAATTGTTTTATATTCCGAGGCTAAAAACAGTTTATAGTCCAATCACATTTGTAAAACAATTAGAAAATATAGATACAGATTTAGAAGGGAAGAAACTTGGAATTGAGATTTTTTATATGGTAAAACATTTAAACAATAAAAAAGCAGCTTTAATGTTTGAAATGTTTACCTGGATAGCATTACCGCGGCAATTGGTAGAACCGGCGCACAGGGCTAGTCCAAGCTCGGCGATGCAATACGCTATGACGACGCCGCCCGTCACCGACTGCTCCCACCGGAACAGTCGCAGAGACCGCAAATGCACCGTCAGCATGCACGCCAACACCACCAAAGTTCCCAGCCGCAGCAACAGCAGGGAACTTTTTAACGTCGAGTCATTATCCTTTTGAACTTTTTCTATTATAGACATATTTTATCAAATAAGATGTTAACATTTTATAAACATGACTTGGAATTCTAGTGACTTTTAGATGACATATTCCATTTTGTTGCTAGAGTTTTTTTTTCTAGATTAACTATTTTTGATATTTTCACTTTCGTAATAATATTGGTTTATTGCTGTTGATTTATTGGACTGAACAATAGTAAAAAAACGTGGGATGAGAGTAGTAGGAAAATATAAAGAATGTGTTAATATCTTTATAACCTCTGGACTAAGATAGCAGGTTCGATCCGGCTCACTTGGGGGCCAAAGAACATACTCGTAAATCTTATGTCTTTTCCTTCATATTCACACCCTTCCCGTTGAAAAAATACAAAACCTATATTACTCAGTGATACCTTTGTAATGGCGAAAGAATTCGTGAAATCCATTCAGTACTTTCGGCGCCTATTGACTGCAAATAAACAATGAAATAATTCCTCTTTATAATATTAGTACATATTAATTAAAATACATAAGATACTAAATGATTACATTAGAGGAAGTTTGAGTATAGCCCCAGTGGTAGAGAAGGTAAGGAGTAAAAGGTTAGCATGGTATGGGCATGTTATGAGGAGAGATGAATGGCATGTTACAAGAAGAACGTTAGTTATGAGTGAGGAGGTACATCATTAGAGGTAGAGCTTAAAAGAGAGGGATGGTTTGCGTGAAAGGTGACATGATCAAGTAGGGAGTGATGTCTGAGATGACGTATGATAGAGTTATTGGAGGACAAAAACTTGTTGTTGGAGTAGGATAAGGAGATAACGATAAGATGATGATGATGATTAATTAAAATACATATTTTATGCAGGATACGCAGCAGCGACGTGTCGATTCCCCGGCGCGCCGGCGCATTCCCGCGTCGATTTCTCCGATGAGAATTTGTCGGAAGGAACTGTTGCCACCTATACGTGCGAGCGCGGCTTCGAGCTACTCGGACCTGCTAGGAGGATATGTGCAAACGATGGAACATGGAACCCAGACGGCATCCCATTTTGCGGTAAGCATCAAATTTCTTTATTTAGAAGTACTTAGTACTTAGATGTTACGAGAAATATCATAAAGTCGCGTTCGCGCTTCTGTTTCCGCACGAAAACGTCGCTGCGCTGACCCACTTTTACTTTCATCGTCGAGAAATCACTTCACATGAGCCGTGAATGAATTCGAAAAAGCGGAAGATTCATTGTGGATCACTCCCACGGCTCTCTCTGTTCGGAAACTTTCCGACGCTCATCGCTCACGCCCTTTGTTGCGAATGTTTTGCGATCACTACCGGTTACACCTCACATTACCAATTATAAAAGTAATAAGTTCTAATACCAAATTAAAACAGGATTAACTAAGGAAATAAAATTTAAGTTGCAAACATTCCACTCCGATATTTGTTATAAAATCTGTCTAACAGTTACTTTCCATATTGTTATCTATGTTCTAAGCAAACGACAAGGGACAAAATAATGTTTTTGTACGCGTGTGGACAATGTTCGACCGTGGACACTTGTGGTTAGCTGATGTAAAATAATCCGACATATGGTGGTAGCTTGTAATGTTTAGTGATGTGTACGATGATGTACATGAAATTCGATTCCGATGAAGTCACATTTGAACAGTCTACAAAAAATAAGGTCGTCAAAAAATCTCAAAAGGTAAAAAAATGCAAGCTTTTTTGCTGTTGCGACTATATTGGGGACGCTTAACATTTATGTATAATTCGATATCCCTTTCAATGTTGGCCATTTTTATGAATTGTACTTGTCATATTGCGTTCTATAATTGACAAAAAAATCCTGAATGCAATGTTATTGCGATTAATATAATATTTGACCCGGTTATGAGCACAATGACACCTGTCGGCCGTCGCCTGCTGCCGGCCGCCGGCCACCTGTGGGCTCGAGCCGATTGTAGTAAAAGAATAATTAAATAATAGCACGAAGCCATACGCGCGGCGGCCGATAGATTTTGTACCGTTACTGAAGTAGAAACCGGAACACAAAAAAATGTAGGGTTCTAAAACATGCATATACATAACTTGTATCGTTGTTAATAATTATAAAGGCTCTTTGAGTCATCATTGTCTTCATTTAATATTAACTAAAACGTACGAGGCTTCGGACGAGTAGTTATAAATTAATTAGCATTTTACAACAATAATAAAAATGTTACTTACTGAAATCAAAATCGAAATACTCTGTAATTGGTCCTTTTCTTTTTTGAGATTATTCGTTTTAAACATATGTATACTAATAAAAATAGAAAATAAATGTGTAAAATAAGGCTACTATTCTGAATTTACAACTAGTTACTCATCCAGCAGTATAGTCACGAAGTAATGTTTGTTTCTTCAATAAACACATAAGTGTGGAGTCAGTGAGCGCAACGGTCAACGAGTTCAATTAGAATCGATTTGAAATTGTAACTGTAAATTATAAACAACACAGAACTTTTGTAAAAATTGTGTTTTAAATTGTCAACACCATCAACCGATGGAATAATATTTTTTACTTGTTCTACATACTTGCTGGGGTGAACTGGGTTGTAGTAATCCATGACCTGTCTGCACGCAAAACACGCGGCATTAGTTGTTCGCCATTCATTCATGCCAGCCTTATAGTGGGACATATGATGGGGGAGGGGTTTAACAAGGAAAACAATAATGTAATAGATATGGTAATTGTATAAGAGTCTGAAGCCAACCTGCAAGAGTGCACAGGGCGCGACCGACTGTCACCGTTACTACAAATACTGCCTTACTTTATGAACGCCGTTAACCTTTAGGGTTGAACCAACTAAGAATTAAAGCTTAGATACTTTCTAGTTATTCCATTGTATTTATTAAATCTTTTATGACAAAAATCAAATTGGAGATGCGGCGATAAAATCCTGTTTATATTCTACAAGACTACCCTTCGACTATTAGTTTTAAGATAAACTACAAATAAACTGACTTTGTTATTCCGCTACCTAGAGCATAAACTAAGCTAAAAACCTTGATACTGAATTTTATGATAATTAAATATTATTCATGCAAGTGTCAACCCTGAAGTGCGATAGTGCATGCCCCGCTCTTGATTATTACGAACGGTTCGCCTCAATGGGCGCTACGCTACTCATTCTTTATTTATGTTTATCATACACCATGCGCCCTACGTTCAATTCCCGGTTAATGTATTAAAAAAAGACATATGCCGTATTGGAGTAAAAATATTTATAAAAGCTCGTTGTCATCACATAACAGTAGAACTCAATGATTAACTAGAACATTACCTTCCTTTATAACACGGCCTCACTAGCAAAAAACCAATGTAAAAGGCAGCGCATCACACTAGTGAGGTCACGCACTTATAGGCAGCTTTGACAGCAGTGTGGCCACTGACACTGAGAAATTATTTTTTGCTAAAATCATCCACGGTTTCGCCAGTTGAAGCGAACTTTTCGGAATCGTTCCGCTTCGTCGATTGTACTTTCCATCTCAATAGCATTCGGCAGGTTTATACTTGGCCCACTGCCACGAAAAACACAGTAACTTTATAAGGCCATAGTAGATGTTTAAGACATGCGAGATTGCGATGTAAAGTGAATTGTAAAAAATACATACATTTCCGTAGAGCTTCACTGACGTAACACTTGTTATCATCATCATCTTCTCGTTCTTATCGTACTCCCGTAGGGTAGGTAAAAGTTTTTCGTCCTCCAGGTAAACCTATCCTCCGTCATCTCAGTTGTCACTTAGATCGAATAGTTAGTTGGCAAGACATAAAGTTGTATATGTTTATTACGCAAAGATGTGGGGGCCATCATATTAGAGATGCGAGAATTTGCGAGAAATGATCGCGATGAGCGACTAACGATTGCAATCGGCCAACGCCACGTAACTCAACATGTCGTATGCTGTCGTCATCGTAGTTGACACTGTCTTCAGCTCTTGTAGATCTTAGTACTCAGTATGTGGAGCGGAAAGTGTTGTCTCGCTTTACATTTCACTCAACTTGAGCGGATTATAATGACACCAGTACATGCATTAAATAGTCACATTTACTTACAAGTAATCGTTACAACTCGTTGACGTCTCAACATGTTTTTTGACAAATCATTAAAGTGAAAGTCACTTCTCCTTTTGTACTTTTGCAGTTATTAAATTTAGGTTTCCATATAAACCTAAATTTGTCGCCACTTTGGTCGATTCTCGTAGAAGTACTCAAAATAATCAACTCATTGTTTATTGTTCTTTGACTTCTATTTCTTGTCCGGAATTTCCAATTATCTTTACATGTTCTTATTAGCATACACAATTAAAATTGCTAACAAAAGCGACTAGTGTGAAATTCTGAATTGTCATTGTGAAATGTCTCCACAGTATTAAACGTAGCGGCTGGAAAGGCGCCAATGCAGATCTCCACTGAGGAAGGTGGCGCTCCGCAGCGAGCGCTAGATGGCAGTACTTCCGCAGTGTTCAGTGCTGAGACCTGTACCCTCACGAAGACCGAGCGCGTACCTTGGTGGTACGTCAATCTGCTGGAACCATACATGGTTCAGCTAGTCAGATTGGACTTTGGCAAGCCTTGTTGTGGTAAATGGAATTTTTGATATTTATTTTAACAGATGATAATTAGGGGCCTTAATGTATGTACTTCCAAGCGTGTACTCTTATAAAAATGTACAGCTTAGACATATGTAGACATATGACATCGCTGGATGCCTAAATCTAAAGAGTCTCAACCCCCGCAGTCCCGCAGCCTACAGACTGTTCGATCAGATCGGACTGTCAAAACGAAATTATATAAAACAAAATGGGTATTACGTGCACATTTCCATACAACTTCATACTGATTAAGCGCTCGGCTAAACGACTGGCCGATAAAAAGTATGTAGTGTGCGGGGACTCTAAATAAACAGTCGAACCTGAGAAGTTGATTACACTATAACAAAAGACGAACAATGTAAGTGCATAGCAACCACAGTAAATTATATTTACTTAATACCGAGTATTTATTTATATAGTACATAATATGCTATTGAAATCGACCATCAGTCCATGAATGAGACAATTCGAGTATTCCTAATGCATTAATCTATTGTTGCATCAATGGCATAATTGTGCAGTGTCAGTCACAGTGGGCATCAACTTATGTCTTAAACATTAGAAACAACTGACACTTTAGCTACGCAGGCTGTAGCAATTGCTATTGTTTTCAACTCTTCCTCTACAAAACAGAATGTTAATGAGTCACCAATATACCTCCGAGCCCAAGATTATATTAGTCAGATGTGTAACTTGTGTAAAGAAAACATACTGAAACGTATCTTCTAATGCCTAAACGATTGTTGTGACGTGATACATATTTATTTCGTTGCAGGCGCCAATAAGCCAGCTGTAATTGTTGTCAGGGTTGGCAACAATCGTCCAGATTTAGGAACGAATCCGATATGCAACAGATTCACCGGCTTCCTCGAGGAAGGGCAACCTCTGTTCCTACCCTGCAACCCTCCAATGCCGGGAGCATTCGTAAGCGTTCACTTAGAAGGTGCAGCTCCTAGCCAGCTGTCTATCTGCGAAGCGTTTGTATACACTGACCAGGCACTGCCGATAGAGAGATGTCCCCAGTTCAGAGATCAGCCGCCTGGCAGTACGGCAACGTACAATGGCAAATGCTACATATTCTATGATCAGCAGCCGTCAAACTTCAGGGACTCACTGGCGTTCTGTAGATCAAGGGGAGGAACGCTTGTTGACGAAAGCAATCCAGCGCTACAAGGTTTTATTAGCTGGGAACTGTGGCGTAGACACCGGTAAGTCTTAACATTCCTTGTTTAAAAGCAAAACGTGTGTCAAAGCACATTATTTTTCAATCGTTGCATCGTTCATAGTAACGAAATTGAATACAAATGCATAACTACATTTAAATAATAGAAGTGTATTTTATTTTTTTAATCTTGATTTAACTATAATGTAATTTTCTGCAAGATGAATGAAGATGAAATAGGTGTAAAAGATAATTAAGACGAACTGTAGCCCGCAAACTTCGTTACGGCGGATATAAAAAAAAATGGTCGTCTATAACATTCTTTAAGATACAATCTTACTAATACTGTGTACAAAACTATACATTTTACGACGGAATATCTGTATTGATAAGAGATGTACATTTTAACAAATTGTAGAAAATCGTAGCTTGCGCACATTCCACTTACCACCGAATATTACACGACTGAAGCGAAATTGATGTTTAAAATGAGAAAGTGTTGATATTAAATACAGCCGCGGCGAATTCTTTACTTGAAAGTTCGAACTTGATTGACATTGATGAACGAACGTTTACATTTTTACGGATTTACATGCACAAGTACAACTATTTGTGCTGTCATAATACAAATAGTTGTACTATGACAGTATTACTAGTAAAAAGTTGAGGATTTTTTTTGAGGAATTTTATAACCAAAACATATCACATTCTTATACCCACTTATAACAGTCAAATTAACTAGTTTAGATAGGAAAATGTTAAAAAAAAACTTTTAAAAGAAAATTTAAATGCAGGTATCGGTAGGTTTGCCGTAGACCATATTTGAAATATTTTCGCAGATATTACATAGTTGATATGTAAATTACCATACAAATACTCGATAAAATATCTTTACCCTCAAAGAAATAAAATATAGGAATAGTAGAACAATACGGTGATATAAAACAGTTAGACAATAAAAATGCCATATTATGTGTCCTCCGTCGAATGGTTTATTACAGATCCGCTACGCGTAGCCGCTGCGTTGTTATTTGAGTCAATTTTATTGAGTGCCGCTCATCTCGACGTTGTGTACTATTTATTCCGTTAGCGAGATAAAATGTCATCATGAAACGGTTTTATATGTCGGTGTGAAGTTTGATCTAGCTTCACCGTGGTCCATGGTAAAGCTTTAACGAAACGTGCTATTCATTCCATACTTACTGCCTAAAAGTATTGAAAGATATGAAATAAGTACTCAACACGGGCCAAATACATAACAATTTTACTACAATAGTAAGAAAGGGATATTTAAATCGTAATATCTAAAAAACGTAGCGAGAACGTTTTTCATTTTGAGCGATTATTTGAATTTGTATGGAAAAAAATAATCGACAATTAGAGAACTCAATATTTAAATGGAATTCTACAGAAGTGACAGTAGCAGCCAGTATTGGATGGGAGCCGTTCGTGATCCCCAAGATCCTAATTACTGGAAATGGGTAAACGGCAAGGACGTCACCGTGTCGTTCTGGAACGCGCCAGGGGACGGCGAGGGTTGCGCCCGATTCGACGGCAGCAAAGGTTGGCTGTGGGCTGACACGGACTGCCAAGCGAGGCTGAACTATATTTGCCAGCATCGTAAGTTCATTTTATGTTTTTGCGGAGCGAAATTATGGCCTTTGCGATAGTTGCAGCGTGTGTCATAGATTTCATGTTTAGCCGAGCGGTTGCTATTTACTTTTAAAATTCCCTTTACTTATGTGTTTTGTCATAACTGCCTAATTGCGACTTACATATAACATTTGGTCATAATGACTTATAGATTTATTATGCTTAATCAGTACTTTTGTATTGCGCAGAGCCCAAAGCCTGCGGAAGACCCGAGCAGCCCCCGAACTCTACGATGACCACTGACAGCTTTGAAGTTGGTGCATCAGTTGAATATTCATGCGATAAAGGTCACCTATTAGTTGGGCCGACTGTGCGAACCTGCCTTGACACCGGGTTCTATGATGAGTTTCCACCAGTTTGTAAAAGTATGATTTAATTTTTCGTGATATTTTATACAGTTTACCTTTTTTGATTTGTGTATGACGTAAAAAATACAAATGTGTATTTATTTAAGGAATAGAATGCGGTCTTCCTGCGGAGATCAGGCACGGAACATATGTTTTAGTAAACGGCACCACATCATATCTATCGCATGTTCAGTACTACTGCGAGTCCGGCTACGAGATGGCCGGTCGATCTCGGCTTGTGTGTGATATAGACGAGCGGTGGAACGGACCACCGCCACGATGTGAAGGTTGGTGGAGCTTAAGACAAGACCTATTGAAAGCAAATCTTGAGCTTCTCTGTAATTCTTTTTCATTGTTTTTAGATATAACATATCAAACGGGGGGCGGGGAATAAGAAAGTTGTGGGTTGTATTACTGTAATATCGACAATTTTATTGCCTAGTTCTTAGTTAGACAAAACTATCACCGGCAGATGTAAACCAATAACGCCCGAGTCTGATAAGCGACGAATGTGCATTTTTCTTGCAGTAGTGCAATGCGAAAAGCCGGAACCGATTCAAAATGGTCGCGTGTCAGTATTGGGTAACGCGTCTGTGTTCGGCGCGGTGGCGGAGTACGAATGCGCGCGGGGACACCGGCTGCTGGGGCCGCACCAGCGCACCTGCCTCGCCACAGGCCTCTGGGATCAGCCAGCGCCTCAATGCCAACGTGCGTATTTAAACAGCATCTAATACCTCCATTATTGTCATATACATTATTATTTATTTCATTTTAAAACGGTTTCAATTTATACTCTAACTTTTTTTTAGCCGAGGAACGACCTACTACTACAACAACAACAACTACCACTACAACGACAACTACAACAACATCGCCGCCCACAACTACACCCACAACCCTTTCATCATCATCCACCACCCCTCGGCTAGTTCTTCCTACCAGACCTCGTCAATCACCACGGCCGATCTCATCGCCGACTCCCTTTTTCCCGGCGGAGACCTCACGGCGACCAAAGCCGAAGATCACAACTACAGAGAGGCCTACAACAAGATCGTACGAAAAGCCTCCACCACGCAAAGTGACGGTCAGCGATTCACAAGATGCCGCCACAAGCCACGTTCCTCATATAATTGTAGCCAGTCATCCGAGAGAAAATCAAGTTAGTTATATAAATTATTGACCAGCTCCCGTTGGGTGTTTTTACACTCTGTTACGTCTCTACTGTACATCTATTTAGCCATTTTGAGTTAGTATGTGTTAATCCTTTTTAGATATTGGGAAGCGGCAACAATATACGGGCTGAGGAGACTCCCCGGGTCAATGTGCCGCAGTCTGTAGACGGCGAGCGTCGGGAAGGTGCTCGCCTTAACATTGGATCTATAATCGCGCTCGGCTCCTTCGGCGCACTCGTCTTCCTCATAGCCTTGATAACTACCATCGTCATCCTGTTTAGGAGGTGAGGGACAATCAATATCTTTTACGGATCATAAACTACTACTAACTTAAAAATATCCTATACTGGATGTAAAGTTGGATCAACTTTTCATTAGAAGACGGGAGAAAAGTGTGAACAAGTATTTTTGCATCTTGATTCTTGCAAAACACAAATATGAAACAACGTTAGTAAGTTTGAGGTATATTGATGAAAGTAACTCGCAACTTTAATATGTATTATTATTACTTTAAGTATCAGATTTCAATACTTTAGAAACAAGGATTAGAAATGGAAAGCTGAATAATGCAATGGTATTTAATGATAGTTTTGTTGACACCTAGCATTATAGAATTCCTGCTAATTGTGGATATTAAGTTTAATTTCATGAGATAGTTCTAATTGATTTTAACATGTTATTTTGCTGTTAGTCCATAGAACTAATAAGATATGATAACTTGTTAGTAATATACTTTCTCAGTTATTCTTATATATTTAATTAATAACTATACATATGTGATTTTCAAACGCATTTAATATTAAACATATTTAATACACTCCAATTACATTTTCTCCGTTCTGCTTTTACAAACAATGTAGATGTAGGTAGATCCCAGACGAAGCTGACACTTAAATTCTAAAGCTTTATTGTTATATGATTAGATAGTACTCGTTTGTGATGTAACTGAATGGCCATTAGTTAT
>DVQG01000188.1:0-17725 GCA_018231605.1 Papilio ambrax
CACATAAAAAACATACAGACGATTTGAGTACCTCCTTCTTTTGGGAAGTCGGTCAAAAGAAGGCCGAATGAGCGCCTGGAATACCGAGATGATCGAGGCCTGGTTTTAACTAAATTTAAATTGAATCAAGTTATGTGACTATCTACAAACTAAGTACGTAATGAAATGTTATCGTTACTTTCATTATTTATTTCAAATGGGCGACATGATATTTACACAAGACAGTTTAGTGTAAATATTTCTTCGAACAACATGCTTATTCCAAACAAAAGCAATTCATAGTCACAAGTCTTCTTGCCTTTGTGTTAGTTTTAACAAAAATATTTGCTTTCGCATTCCTTTCACTTCAAAGTACCAATACTTATACCTGGTATTTCCCCAGCACTATTAGCTGTACCTGGCCACGAACGGTTCGGTTCAGCCGCCTCTTTCCTCAAGGATAAATTATTTAAAAGTTTTATTCCCGCAACATTAACAGGTTTAAATCTCTTTTACCTATTAGTATTGATCGCTATTTGACAAGCAAACAAAAACATGTACGAAATAATTACTGTTTGTCGTAATTTTAGATTGCAAAAACTAACTGGAAACCAGATGATTATGAGTAACGTATGAAAAATGTTTTGTTTATTTCAAATACTAGGTACTTATTCAGCATTTTTAATGTCATGCTAAACCTTTAGATTGCTTAGCTGAAAAAGTTACACGCGATTTGCTGATAGAAGCGGCGTCAGTGTCGGTGGTGTCTATAAACAAAGTCAACGCACCGCGGCACGTGCCTCGCGTGCATGCCAACGCTAGTAAAACTATCATAGGTATATAAACAACCTCAATAAAACTGTTGTTATTGTGTAACCGACTAGAGCTGCCGACGGGTATTTTAAATTTTAAAGGACTCGTGGTAAAGTTTTAAATCAAAGAGCTGTCATTTTTGATATTGATAATGCTTTTGGAAATCGATAAACAATGCACTCGTAGTCATTTGTAGTCTAATTGTGATATGTGACAAAAAATAGGATTTACGCAAGCAATATTCATGATAATTTAGAGCATGTTTATAAAATAATAAACACATTTTAATAAAGATTTTCCAAAACAAAAGCACATAAAAGTTACAAGTTTGTAAGAACTTCGTTATTTTCAAGAGTCTCGCGAGCGATTCGACAATTTAAAACTTTTATTTCGTACCTGTACCAATTGTTTTCTGGCATCTTTCCACGCGACATTTTTTAAGCGACTTCCCAAAAGATCAGATAGACAGTACTTTAACGTTACTATAAGTTTTAATGCGTATGCAAATTGTTATGTAAAAAATATAAGAAGCCTCAATGGGCCTACCTTCGCTGTCACCGACTTCAACGAAACATTAATTAAAATTGAAATTTTGTTTTCAGTGTATTTTTGTTACGTTACAATTTAAAGAGGATCTTTTAATTAGACGTTCAGATTGCAATTTCTAATCTAACACATAATATGATTTATTTTTGAGTCTTTTTTAATTAACGTTTTCTATATTTTTAATTCATAGTTTAAGAATCTTCAACATTACATATGGCTTACTAAAGTATATTAGGTACGTAGCTAATGAATAGAATAACTTGTTAAAAGCGACTGAGCGAAGCATAAAGCACTCACAAGATCCCTCAAGTTATAATGTTATAAATACGTTACATTATTCCAGACAATAAACTGCCACGGTCCAGCTGTTATGATCAACGGCATAGGTATTCCTACACCTAATTAACTCAATGATTTGCACAGTGCGGGGGCACGCTGAGGCGACTTATAAACATAGCACACCACCAGTCTTCGGGCCCCTTGTGTCACGTAGGTAGGCTCAAATCGGGTCAATTAGCAATAAAACCATGAATTGGTATCATGGTTTTATTGCTAATTAGCTGTTAAACATTTTTTTTACCATACATTTATCTGTAAAATACAAGACTGGTTACACCACAGATACATTACAGAAAGCTCGAGAAAAAGCACACTTTAGTACGTCGCAGCTATCCTGTGTCCTGAAATCAAGTCACCAAGTTATTTTTTCAACAAAATAAAAAAAAAGATTGGAAATTTTCTTAAAATAAAATTTCTTTCCCTAACTTTGAGAGGCTGTAATTATTTTTTTCATACCAATTTTTTTCCTACACCATGTATAATTATAAAACTGTGTAAATTGGTTTATGGTTAGATATAGACAGCTTGTCACATTTAGGATCAAATATTAACCGTAACAAATAGTGTACAGATCCCTACATCAGTTTTCCAGATTAAATATGTTAAAATCTCACAATTTGTTGCAAAAGGTATACATTGTATAGTTTGCAATAAGCATAACAAAGTCTATGGGTCTGAACAAACAATTTAGTCCTTCGATTGGGGGCGATTGGGGTCAAATGCGCATCGAAGTGGCGACACTCGTGTCGTGGGCCAGCGCTAACGAGTAACAAGGAATTACATCACGCGCCAGCGCGATGCTAAACTTAAGCACCAATTAAATTCAATAAAAAGTGCTAATGGCGCACTATTGAAATTATGTTCTTGTTATTACATACATAGTTATTTTGTTTTCTACATTGCTTGGATTGTGTTAACTTTGTCGTCGAACGTGCCCTTGGGTTTACATTTTACAAATATTCCTATAAAATATTTTGTGATTAATCTCATTCTATCTGAAAACATTGACAATATGTTGATTTATCGACGTTTTGGCATTGTTTTCCCATGGTGCAATATCTTAACATCAAATAAATGTACTTACTTTATTGTCCTCTATTAGATTAAACATTTTATATGTCGGGGAAGTACCGCGTTTTTAACACTGCATGGAGGATGTACTTATTTTTTCATTTCTTACTTGGTGTTATTTTACCATGTTTATCTCGTTAGGCCCATACGTAGTAGGCAGGTCAATAATATAGCATTAACGCTATTGTAAACGATATTGTCAAACTATAAAGCCAGTTAATGCAAAATACCGAGTCCCAAATATCATGCAGCCTTGACCGCCATTGGTCCGTCCAATTCTGTGCATTCAATTAAATGCTTAATTGGGCGCATCATCATTTGAAGTTCCTATTGAATGACACATAGAATTCTTTAGATTAATTCATTTAGAATATTTTGATTCTTTACGTTTTTGTATATGATGCTGACCATTTGTTTCTGTTCTTAGCAATCTTAGCTTAATTGTCAGTAAAATAAAATTGTGACAAAAACAGACCATTTCTTTGGTACACTGGACTTAAATGTTATTACGAAAAAGGCTTTATAAAAATATATAAAACTTTAATTCTCCGAGTATCATTATTAAAAATTAAGTGATTTCTTGTTATTACTTTAACCTATACTTCGCCCTTCTTAAGCTCCATAATCATAAAACATTTTATTACACCATTAGATAACGTAACGACTTTAGACCGTACACGAGTGCATTTTTCCTTTGAATTTTATTACTCAAGTATTTTTAATATTTAAATGTATTTTAAAATACAAAACATTGTCCAGTTTTCTATATGTGGAAAAAAATTAAAAAGTTATAAATGACTAGCTTTCGCCCGTGACTCCGCTCATATGGAATTAACAAAAAGAACAAACAAAAATAAGGTGTATATATGTTCTCAAACACTATGCTCTACATCTATGCCAAATTTCATCGAGATTCGATTAGCCGTTTAGACTACAAACTCTAACAAACATCCTTCCACCCATATAAACTTTTGCATTTATAATATTAGTAAAGTAAGATTAGTAATAATGAATAATAAAGGCTTCAACGCGACGTCGGCAATAACCTGTAGTTGTAATGTGTAATGATGCATTGTCTTTTTTTTTAGCGCATAACTCTGTAAAATACATTTATTACACCGTACCAGTTTAACTTCTTTCAAATATGTACTATATTTACTTAAAAAAACAAATTCATTTCTTTTTAAAATTACGTTAATTACGCTAAGTCAATTGGAAACTTTCAAATCTACATACAAAAACAACATAAATGAGAGCATTAACGCGAATACATTTCTCATTTGAATTCTATTACCACGATTTATTTAACCGTGCGGTAAGTATATATAATTATAGACGTGTTACAAATATTAATTAAGCCGGAAAGCTTACCCGCGATGCGTGCATACCAAGCATCATCTACGCTAACGTTTTCGCATTTACGTAAAATATGTTCAGGTGAATAACACTTCATGACTAACTTGTACGGTTTTAACACTAGGTTGTTATTAATTCACTCAAGGGCGGTTTCCAGAACTACATTTAACCATTCGTTAGTATTTTTGGTTCAATAACTTCATGAAATGCGTGTCCGAACATACGTAATTTAAATTTTACTCCTCTGAAACTTAGGTCAACTTGATAGTAAAGAATCACGAGGTAATGATAAGTCAAAAGTTCTGCAACCCATCAATTCCATTGTACAGTTCAATCGACCGACAATTAAAATTTTGCTTCCACACGCAGAGTATCAATTGATTAGTTTCACTCTTCAGGTCTGAACGTATGTAATGCGTTTTAGGAACTCTAATGAAAGCACAATAGTACACAATACGCGATATAGTGGGGCAGATTCAACAATACGATATAGAAGGCAGTCTTATTACAGTTTTAATTTTTTAGTAGTTAATTAAAAAAGTAAGTAACTATCACGTGAAAATTAGAATCAAATAATAGCGGAATGGCTAGTATAGAATCGCTAAAATAATAACAAAGGTCATTTTGAAATCTGTCATAAACGACTTTTTGACCGACTTCCCAAAAGAAGTAGGTACTGAATCCGTCTGAATGTTTTTTTTAAAGTCTATGAATGAATATGTTTCATACACGGTTTCATATAACTAAAGTATAGTAGGTTTAATTGTAAAATCTTATCGGAATCGTTGAGTGTATCGTTTCCTGTTTGTTTCCTAGCTAGTGCGGGATGTGGCTGTAGTCATAGGAGGAGCGGCCGCGCGCGACCGACACTCGCCACTCCAATTACGAGCGCCCGGAATTATCATAATTTAATTAATTATAAACTCTGTTCACTCATTAAGCTTACCTAAATTAATGTTAACTTTTTTACATGTTTTTAAATTGTTTTATTGTCGGACGTTTGGAAGGTGGTTTATTTTTAATGTTTATATGATAAGATATAACGACGCGAGTGCAGTTGACGATAGGTGTAGTGATGCGCCGTTCCCGGGATCGTTTCCTACGTTCCCTAATTCCCAGGAACGCTCCCGGGCACGTTGGGAACGACTGGGAACATTGACTTAAATAGTTGTATATATTTTTGTTAATAACTTTTGCACTATGTGCAAAAGCAAGTACACCTTTATACATAGGCATAATTCAATTAAGTCGTTGCTTTGAGAACTTTCCTTATAATCTCTGGGAATATTCCCATATTCCCTGGGAATATCACTATATTCCCTGGGAATGTTCCTTTGCCCCCGGGATCGATGGGCACGTTCCAAGGTTCTTAGTAAGAAATTATTTAAATTAAAACAAAGTTCATTATTATTTATCTTAATTAAAAAAACTTACATTTATATAATTTTACACTTTTTTAAACGGCACATCATTTTCTTCTTTCAGATATGCTAACAAAACTTAAAAAAGAATCACCACACAGTTTAATGTGGTAGCAAAATTCCAAATTTTTTTTGAATAACTATATTAATCATGGCTTATGATTAAATGTAACTATATAAAGTATTTACGAGTGTATAAGTAGCTTGTCTTATAGATTAACAATTTTAATTAGTTTAAATAAAATACAAATCAGTCTTTTGGATTGGCGTATTAATCACAGAAAGTAAAGTTTTTGATTACACAATACAATTATGAAATGATTATAAACATACAGATTTTTGTAGTAGTGTTTTACAGATACCTAAAAATATATAAATTCCACAGTTATCAGTATCCATACAATATATTAATAATAATAACCCATACAGTATAGTATAGTAGAAATCAGTTTGTTTGACGGAGACTACGTAAAATTAGTCATCAGAGTCTGAATCGGAAATAAATATATTTCTTATTATTCTTTTTTTTGCTGCACTTTCACTAATATTGGAGGGGCCTGGCTTATTTAGATCAAATACTTCTTTTGAACAATTCATAATATTGGAATCATGGGAATCCAAATCTAATCTAGCCCTGGAAGTGCCAGGGTTATTAAAAATAAGCTCCGAGTTTTCCGTTTCATCTATTGCTACTTCGGAAAATTCGTCTTCCGAGGCAGAATTTGATACTGAAGATAAATTATGATCTGACAGTGGTCTTTGATATTGTTGGGTGGGTTTGTTAATTAGCTTCCAATTGTGTGATATGAATGTTAGCTTCCCTGCTGTGTTTGCCTTTAAACGATTTCGTTTTTTCGTATGCATATTTGAAAATGTTGAAAAGGATCTTTCTACGGCTGCAGAAGTAGCGGGAACTGATAAAATTTTTATGGCAATCTTACCCAAAAGCGTTTGCGGAAATAAAGTTGCCCACCATGATAATGGTGAAATATTTTCAGCCGTAGTCCAAATAAAACTTTTTTCCCACAAGTGAGTTCGGCTTTTGTATTGCGATAATTCCGTAAATATATTAACTGCAGCTTCTGCATCTTTTTCAATATTTATAATTAATTCACAGCCTTCAACATTCTCTTGATTAGATAATAGTACTCCTTGATTTTGTGGATCCAGAAGGGCAGCTGCCAAATGAATTGGCTTAAAAGCATTCTTGAATGTACGTGTTTGAACACTTTATGTATTTCTATAAAGGCTGGGTGCACTAAGTGTACTCCGTAATAATCTATTCCCCTGATAAACCTCAGACGGCGGAAAATGTTCATCACCAATAATGTGACTATCGAATGGATAGATACCGCTGGCACGGAATCCACTGATTGCGGTTCCAGGTGTAGCTCCTTTCAAATACGCCGAGAAGAGAAGATTTTTGCAATGTCATACTGGCTAATAAATAATTCTTCCTGGGTGTTGTTTTGTGTTGTCAAAAGTATGACATTATTTTTTGTTGCAAAATCAAGTGCTTCGTAACTTTTATGTCATTCATGACCGTCTAGGACCAAAAGTACTTTGTGATCATTATTGGGACGTACTTTTTGCACAAAAATATGCAACCAATCCAGAAACTTCTGAGAGTTAATCCATCCACTGTCGGTGGTCGTTGCTTCAGCACCAGGTGGAGCACCGTCTAAGAGTCTCGGATTGAGCCTTTTCCTCTTGAAAATGAAAAACGGTGGAATAAAAGTTCCCGATGCACTGCAGCCACAAACTACGGTCGTTAAGACTCCTTTTTCGTTGCTGGAAACTACTCCAACCTGCTTTTTTCCATAAGTTGACAGAACTTTAGGTGGTCTTGTTGAAGAAGTCCTCACTCCAGTTTCATCCATGTTAAAAATCATTTTTAACATGCATGAAATTGTATTTTTTTACGACTTCTTCCAACCAAGAATAAAATCTATTAACAGCTCCGCGATTAAACCCTCTGACTCGAGCAATAGATGTGGGTTCAGGTGATCTCAAAGACAGTGTTGGATAGCGAAGCCTGAAATTTTTGAACCACCCCTTTCCAGCTATATTTCCGGAAAAAATTCCTGATTTTCCTTTCTTTTTAGCAAACTCTCCAGCAATTTGCAGAAACTCGCTTCGCGTGACGCCGTAGAATAAACTGTCCATCTTTTGAACATACTTCAAGAGTTCTTCCTCCTCCAGCGTAAAAACAGTTTCAAACCAGCCCAATTTCTTTTGAGTAGAACCACTGTTAATATGTCTATGTAATGTTGCATATGGAATTCCATACGTCTTACTTGCACTTAATTTTGAAGTCAGTTTGCCTTCTTCAATTGCCTTCGCCAAATTTTCTTCGGACCAACTGACCCGGTCCGTCTTCCGCTTATACTTATACACCATCTGCAACAAATATTATTCTTTATTACCCTTAAATGCATGATTTTTCCTTTTTTAATACCATAAGTTGACACAGGTAGATAATTAAGCATACTCGTAGATAAAGGGAAAAATAAAGAAAAAAATGTTTATTTTCCAAAAAGTATATTTTTATAAAAAAACTTACTGATGTAGATCTACATCAGTTAATAATAATAATGTAGCCTAAGATCTGTGCTATTGGACGATTGTCGTCGAATTAGGCTTACTGCAGTGAATGAAAATCTTTGAAACAGTTGTCTGATTTAGACACAGCGGTATATTACATTTGGTACATGACCATTGTGTGGTGCCCTTACAATTGGGCATCTTGCACCGTAATCGATTGGCAATACGGGCCAATGTTCGAATCCATCTACGCGCACATCTTTTGACGGGAGTGGATGTTGCGGACCTTTTTGCCTTTTTAATTGAAGCTCGCGTTCTAGAGAGGATGTACTTGGGCGCCCTCTTTTACTACCTCCAGACATACCTATATTACACAGTGTGTCAGCTAAACAATTACGAAACTCCCCAAGATTAGGCAGCTGCTTTTTTGTGACACCTTTAGAAATTATTTTTTTTTTCATAAGTACCCATGAGTTGATTGTAGTGAGGTCCAGTAGATGATAAAACAAACGTAAATACCATTTTCGGCTCTTTATTCGAATTCGATAGCGTCCTAAAAAGCTGTCCATTAGGTCGACTCCTCCCATATGCATGTTGTACTCTTGCACAATTTTGGGACAAGGGATGTCAATTTTTTGTTTAGCTTTCTTGTCGTATCTTGATACTTTTCCAACAGGCTCGGCGCCGACGTAAGTCGATAAAAGAGTGACGACTTTATTATCTTTCCACGCAGTGGCCGAAAAGTCTACTCTATCTGAATGGGAAACGCGTTCCTCATATGTGCCTCTCGGAACATAAGTTTTCATAAGTTCCTTTTTATCAGGGAGTCGACAATTCGGTAGCCTGTTTTGCTGAATAGTTCCGACACATTGTATACCCTGTTTATTCAAATAATTTACCAAAGGCAGGGATGTGTAAAAATTATCGAATACAATATGATTGTTCATCTTTGGTATAGCTCTCGCCAAACGTATAACGACGTTATTTGTTATTCCTAGATCAGGTTTATCGGCTGGTTTATCTTTTTTTTCTTCTTGTCCAGAATAGACCTCAAATCTGTAAGCATGTCCCATAAGATTACAGAGAACAAAAAGCTTAAAGCCCCATTTTTGAGGCTTATTTGGTAAATATTGCTTCAGGAAATGTGCAATTTTAGTGGAACACATCTGCTCATCTGTTGAAAGTCGTTGGTCTATTGCAACTGATGAAAATGTCGTATTTAGCTGTTCTATCACAGGCCGAATCTTATGGAGGCGATCGTGATCGGAATGTTCTCGCGGAATCACTGCTTGCTCGTTCATCGATATTGGGAATTAAGAAATCGACTCTGCAGGTATTAATGCGAAAAAAACTCAAGTTCTATCTGTTGTCTTTTATTGTCTGTGACAATATGGATCTATGTCCTTGTCTTTGGTTATCTAAATCTAAATTAGCCGGTCTTATATAATCGTATAAAAACTGTACATGTAACATGTACGTTGTGACTACTATAATTAACATAATATTGTATGTATTGAGAGTTTCAATAAAAACCTGACTGATCGAGACCCAAGCATGTCAGAAGTGTTTTCAAGAAGAAAATAAAGATGATTTCAAAGAAAATGTCGGAAAAATATTCGTCGCACACTTGAAGCCACTCTCACTACAAAATGGAGACAACGCATCCGAAAAATGGAAACAATGGAGACTTCGTTTAGAAATATTTATGGATGCTAATTAAAATTAGGAAATATCCAAACGAGAACCAGACAGCAATTTTATTAAACGCCATTGGAGACGAAGGGATTTCAATTATCCAAAGCTTCAACGGAGTTAGGAATCTATCGAAAATAGAAGATCTACTCCAGAAGTTTGACGAAAACTTAATCCACACACAAATGTAACGGTGGAGAGGTATAACTTTTTCACACGTAGTCAAAAAGATGAGAATCATTAGAGGATTACTTGACCTTGTTGAATCATTTAGAAAGTAAAGCAATGAGAGAAAAGAAATATAGAGATTATTGTGATCATCGTTTCGATAAAAACAATGAGATATTATGCGCGAAATGGCACGACAGCAATGTAGCATGTCTTTTGACTAACTTTGATACCGTAGAATCTTTTGTAAAAACGAATAGGTATTCGAAGCAGAAAAGGCAAAGATAGCCGTGAATCAGCCAAGGCTCATTCATAATAATAATAAAAACAGGCGGAATGGATAAACATGATTGGTTGATTGCTAAACATCCAATCCGTTTTAGAGGCAAGAAATGGTACTGGCCACTAGTAATTCGTATCTTAGACAATGTTTCTGCGACGCCACCGTCGACGACTACTCTGAAAGAGGCTGAGCATAGCCGACCGGTTCAACCCTCAAAACCGGCACGGTCCACACATAGTATAGCTTCTCGTAAAGGCTACACGCCTCGTCCAAGACAGGGCAGAGTTAGCTCGAGGAAGTCAAAGTCGCCAGTGCTCGCATCGCTGTCATAGAAGTGGAAGACAGCGGTGAGGAGGAAGATAGCGACATCGATGACGCCGTTTTCCAACAAAAGGAAAAGGAGCGCCATGTCACCGATTGGATAGCAGACACAGAGAAACCTTCGAAAGCGTTATCTCCTCCTGGGGTAGACATCCAACAGATAGCCGCAGCAATAACCCTCGCTGCGATAACAGCACAGCCAGCGACTCGCCACCACATACAAAAAATATTTTTATATCGTTTTTGATACAGGTAGATTTGAATTATCTGGCCAATCAGGTATAGATGTATCTCTGGCAGGGATAAATGAAGTTAATTTCTTCATCACAAAGGCATTGACTTAAATAGAAAACTCAGGGTTATGTAAAGACATAATCTCAAAAGAAGCCGTACTCTTAGTTTTTGTTTCACCTCCGACTCCACATATAAGACCGTTCACTGAAGTTAGCTGAAGCTTCAGATATTGTGCAGAGACTTCGGTTATAAATGATGTTTCAGATCCTTGGTCAATCAAAGCTCGAACTAGTTGTTAATAACCTGTAGATGATTTAATCTTGACAAGTGATGCGCCGCTCCCGGGATCGTTTCCTACGTTCCCTAATTCCCAGGAACGCTCCCGGGCAAGTTGGGAACGACTGGGAACATTGACTTAAATAGTTGTATAATATATTTTTGTTAATGACTTTTGCACTATGTGCAAAAGCAAGTACACCTTTATACATAGGCATAATTCAATTAAGTCGTTGCTTTGAGAACTTTCCTTATAATCTCTGGGAATATTCCCATATTCCCTGGGAATATCACTATATTCCCTGGGAATGTTCCTTTGCCCCCGGGATCGATGGGCACGTTCCAAGGTTCTTAGTAAGAAATTATTTAAATTAAAACAAAGTTCATTATTATTTATCTTAATTAAAAAAACTTACATTTATATAATTTTACACTTTTTTAAACGGCACATCATTTTCTTCTTTCAGATATGCTAACAAAACTTAAAAAAGAATCACCACACAGTTTAATGTGGTAGCAAAATTCCAAATTTTTTTTGAATAACTATATTAATCATGGCTTATGATTAAATGTAACTATATAAAGTATTTACGAGTGTATAAGTAGCTTGTCTTATAGATTAACAATTTTAATTAGTTTAAATAAAATACAAATCAGTCTTTTGGATTGGCGTATTAATCACAGAAAGTAAAGTTTTTGATTACACAATACAATTATGAAATGATTATAAACATACAGATTTTTGTAGTAGTGTTTTACAGATACCTAAAAATATATAAATTCCACAGTTATCAGTATCCATACAATATATTAATAATAATAACCCATACAGTATAGTATAGTAGAAATCAGTTTGTTTGACGGAGACTACGTAAAATTAGTCATCAGAGTCTGAATCGGAAATAAATATATTTCTTATTATTCTTTTTTTTGCTGCACTTTCACTAATATTGGAGGGGCCTGGCTTATTTAGATCAAATACTTCTTTTGAACAATTCATAATATTGGAATCATGGGAATCCAAATCTAATCTAGCCCTGGAAGTGCCAGGGTTATTAAAAATAAGCTCCGAGTTTTCCGTTTCATCTATTGCTACTTCGGAAAATTCGTCTTCCGAGGCAGAATTTGATACTGAAGATAAATTATGATCTGACAGTGGTCTTTGATATTGTTGGGTGGGTTTGTTAATTAGCTTCCAATTGTGTGATATGAATGTTAGCTTCCCTGCTGTGTTTGCCTTTAAACGATTTCGTTTTTTCGTATGCATATTTGAAAATGTTGAAAAGGATCTTTCTACGGCTGCAGAAGTAGCGGGAACTGATAAAATTTTTATGGCAATCTTACCCAAAAGCGTTTGCGGAAATAAAGTTGCCCACCATGATAATGGTGAAATATTTTCAGCCGTAGTCCAAATAAAACTTTTTTCCCACAAGTGAGTTCGGCTTTTGTATTGCGATAATTCCGTAAATATATTAACTGCAGCTTCTGCATCTTTTTCAATATTTATAATTAATTCACAGCCTTCAACATTCTCTTGATTAGATAATAGTACTCCTTGATTTTGTGGATCCAAAAGGGCAGCTGCCAAATGAATTGGCTTAAGAGCATTTAGTTTTCTACTATCAAATTTTTGTTCTAGGGTATGTACCATATCTCCAAAAAGCATTCTTGAATGTACGTGTTTGAACACTTTTTGTATTTCTTTAAAGGCTCGGTGCACTAAGTGTACTCCGTAACAATCTCCTTCTAGTGTTATTATCCATTGGACGATCGGTTTTAAAAAAAATTCCAGTCTTTGTATTTCGTCCCAAGTATCTTCTTCAAATATTAGGTTTCTATATTTTGTTAGTAGTGAATTATCGTTAATTATCATATTCTGCAATATAACTTTACATTTTACAAAACTTTGTAGACATAATAAGTAACTTCCCCATCTTGTTTTAACAGGTAAATGAAGACTACTGTTAATAGATCTATCATTAGCTATTCTACGAAACTCAGCTGAAAAGTTATGTGATCTAGTAATAGTTTTGATGATTTCCACAATATTAAAAAACAAGCTACGAATTTTCGGAACCTTCACTACATCTCCTATAAATAAGTGAAGCGTATGTGCTAAGCATCCAGTCCAAATAGTATGGTCATATTTTTCATATAACAGCTTTCCAAGTTTAACCATATTACTAGCGTTATCTGTTACTATTGCGAAACATTTTGATGCATCAAATTCATCTATGATTTTAGAAACTTCCGCACATAAATATTCAGCAGTATGATGATTGTCGGTAGTTTCTATAAATTTACAAAAATAAGGCTTGGGGGCATATAAAATTACATTTAAAATTGATTCGTTACGAATATTGGACCAGCCATCGATGCCTAAGTGAATTACATTAGCATGTCTTATTTTATTTATGACGTCATTGTGTACTGTTTCATATTCTTGATCTAATAATGTTGTTGCTAACAGCTTTCTAGATGGCATGGTAAACTGGGGGTTCAACATTTCAAATGTTTCGGTCCATAAAGGATGTTGCAGAGTAGAAAATGGTATACCGGTCACATAAACTGCTCTTGCAATTGCTTGATGTATATTTGTCTACAACAAAACAACAAAAATTGTTCATGCATAACAATAACAACATGATCGTGCAAAATCGTTAGATATAACTACTTAAATTAGATAAAGAAGTAGAGAGAGCCCAGTCAAAATATAGAAGCATCAATCGAAATTGAAAATATTCAGTACCTAGTAGTAGTAGTAGAAAGAGATTTTAGCGTCTTGATTAGCCAACTTTTTCATTTTTAAAATATATAGGTATTCCCATTATGGTTATTAACCAAGAAGTTCTTCCATTGAAGATACATATATAAAAGGTATTAAAAGTGATAAAGGATATTAGGATGAAAAATCCAATAACAAATGGTAGGTACTTACTTGGCTATGTGTAATAGCAGTTTCGTCCTGTGGCAACGAAGGAGTTTCTGGTGGTCCTGTTGTATTTATGGACGTAGATATTAAACTTGAGTTAACCTTTGCACTGGGAGCATATTTTTGAAATTTCACTTTTATGTCTGTTGGGCTATTTTTGCATTTAGATATGTGACGGGCAAATTTAGTCACATTTTTAAACGTATACACAAAATGGCAGTAAACACACTCGTAAATAGTTTTTTCATCCACGGACTTAATCACAAAATGATCGAAAATTGCACTTTTCTTGTTCATGGTTTTTACAAAATAGGCGCTCGAAACGGTTAAAGTGTGAAATGCAACTAAAATTTGAGATGAAAATACATTATTTTTGCAAAAGCAAATGTGGGAGAAAGAAAAAACAAAACCAATAAAAAATCCGGAGAAGGGATACAAAGTGAAGCCGACGCACGTGCACTTCTAAAGACAATACAATTATAACAATAGCAAGTACTGAAACCCTTTTACCATCATTGCTATTGTAATATACTTTTACCATCAATACAATAGTAATGATGGTAAAAAATTTACAACCTATTGGTTGTAAATATTTTTCTAAATAATGTTGTATCTTATCTTACCGTTTTAAAATAAATACGTTCTTTATGGCTTGGGGACAGCCTCGCGATAAGTAACGAATTTATTATTACCTGTATATTATATTCTTGTATTATTGGTAGTTAAACATTAATTCAAATATAAAATATTGCTTTTTTATGAAAATATAACAACGAAAAGTATTGTATTACAAATATTTAGAATATCCTTTTGTTGGCATTTGTACTGTCCGCTATTTTTATATGTTAATATAATTTCCTAAAAAAAATGGCTAAACGAACGTTCGCTGGAACAGCTACTAATATAATAAAATAGGATGAACAATTTAAATGTCCATTTCCCACTATGTGGGAACGTTCCCGGGAATGCCGGAATATTCCCTGGAACTTTTCCACTGGAAATATTTCCGGGAAAGGGAATTTGGGAACGGCGCATCACTACGTGTAGTAAATGTGGGTGGTAAAAAACACTTAAAGTATCGCATTTGACTAATGACAAGGAATAAAACAATTAGCTACTAAGAGAATAATTTACACACTGATCAAAGTTATATTTTTAATTCAGTGAAGTTAAATTACAACCACTTAAATAACTTTTATGCTTTACATTTGTCCATTAGCACGTACACACTGGCGCTAGTTTGTGTGTTGTATGTCAGATGTATTCTAACGTTAGTTTTACCACTACTGGCTTACTGGAATAAGGTAAACAACGCGACACTCATACTTCATAAATGTCAGATGTATTCCAGCGATAGCATTAACGCTACTGGCTTACTGGAATAATGTAAACTACGCTTTAGTCATACTTCATAAATAATTATTAATTTTTAATTCAATACAACTTGTAGATCTGTTTCTGTGGAGAATTGTACATTAATGTTTGAAAATTAACAAGTAACATACCTTATGGTTTAAATCAGTGTTTCTCAAAGTGGGCGATAAATGTAACTCAGTGTTTAATGCTTAGAGGGGGACGTTATAGGGCCCCAAAAAAAATGGGGGGAGGTGATGTGGAAAAGGGGGGTGATGTTTAATTTGTAATTTCATTTTTTTATACTAGCTGCTGCTTGCGACATCGTCCGCGTGAAATTTAATAAATATAACCTATATTATTCACAGAAAAATTACCTTTCTAACGGTGTAAGAATTTTCAAAATTGGTCCAGTACTTTTTAAGTTATTTCAATACATACAAAATTACAAATATTTCCGCTCTATAATATTATTCTAGATAGTATTTTAAATTTCACTTAAATTGTATTAAAACGGAGGGCGCTAAAAATCATTGATTTTCAAAAGGGGCGGTAAAAGAAATAAGTTATACTCTGGTTTAAATCAACTGGACGTGATCGAAATTAACTTGTCTAGTTACATTTGCTGGTTATCTCGGTTTGACAGCGATTGAACGGTAACAGAGTGTCAAAAGTGGTCCGTCCTCGTTTGATATAAGTGTGTCATCAAAGAGAACCGCTCTGTTAAAAATGGGCCAAGCAACTATTACACAGGATAAAAGTAAATGGGATATAACACTGTGCGTTTGATACATGCATTAAATGCTTCGCTGTGTTTTAATGATAACTGAGACGTTATTTAATTTCTAGATTTCGCCCGCGACTCCGCAATTTAAAAACAGAAGTAAACAGCATATGTGTTCTTTGTTCAAATTTCATCAGAATCCGGTCGGTTATTTGGCTATAAATTTTAACAAACATCCATCTATCTAAACTGTTGTAAAGCCCGCGCACACCTTTGACTAAACTATCGCAAATCTGTTGTGCGATTGTTTATTTAATCGAGTTGTGCGCACCTCCATATAAACTCATAGGAATCAAAGCGAGACTAAACAGTTATGCGATAGTTGAGTCTCAGGTGTGCACACGCTCTTATCATATTTCTGTTGCAATTAAATTATAATTCTAGACAAAATGGCGGATAACATAAATCTATAAATCTGTCAAATATGGTAACTTACGGTAGTACGTAATACAATTATGGTAGAAGATTTGTCGAGTCTGATATCACAGGTCAGAGGTTTGACTATAATTACATCTGTTTTGAATAAGGAGAGGTAACTCGAATGCACGTAAATGATCTGATATAATCCTGTAAGGTTGGACACACATTAGAGTTAATAATTATTACTAGCTTTCGCCCGTGACACCGTCCACCAGGAACTAAAAAAACAAAAGTAATCTATGTGTGTGTAGATCAGTTAAGCAGTTTAGACTACAAAAACTAACAAACATACATACATCTAAAATTTCGCATTTATAATATTAATGAGATTAGAAATATTACCTAATCTTTCGTATTCAATTGGATAAAAAGTTTCCAGGATTCATTTTAACTTGCTCTTTAGTGAAGTTTGAGTTGAAGTTTTGAAATTATTTTTTAACCGTTAAAGTTAGGCCACTTTCCATTATGAACAATGTAACCAAAAAAGTATTTAAAAAAAAAATTCCATCTATTTATCTTCATTACCAGGATACTATTTTAAAACATAATAAATGATTGATGTTCCAAAATTAATAAAAATCTAATAATGCTAGTGTGTGATCATCCTTAATCGTGTTTTACCAGATTTGGTAATATTTAGTAATAACGCCAATTGTGCCAGAAATCTGTATTTATTTTCAGACCACTCGGTACAATACAAACTAAACAAGGCGCTTATTTCATGCACAAGTTCTCGGGCATCGTAAAAATCTCCTTTGTACACAAACAATAGTAAAACCATTAAACGTAACAATGCCTATTTTGAAATACAAGTAAAATATGAGATCTAAAGTGACAGCCGAGCAAGCGTCGCGTCTGTAGTAAATGATCTTTTACACATTCCCGAAAAGTCATCACTATTTGTTACTTAAATTTGAATTCTATGCGTACGCAATAAGATTTAATTTCCTTTACATGTGCATTATTGGATGGTACTTTAGTAATTCTCATAGATTCAAGCTGGCGCCTCTGAGAGTCCTTGAGTTGGTGCAATACTTGAGGGTCACTTATTGTGAAAAAGGTAGGCTATTGAGCAAAAGGGTATTTTATCTGTGTTGACCCTCGCAAATGGCACGCATTTTGTTCTTAAGATGGGGATAATAATCAAATCTAGACAGAGGTTGGAAACATTTTTAACGTATCTAAATTATAGT
>DVQG01000189.1:0-17658 GCA_018231605.1 Papilio ambrax
AATGAAAAAGATTAGATGGATAGATGTTTGTTAGAACTTGTAGCCGTTTAGAACTGATTTCCATGAAATTTAACATAGATGTAGAAGAAAGTCTGGACGAACACATAGGCTACAATTTTTTGTTTTTTTTTTTCAATTCCACGCGGACGGAGTCGCGAGCGAAAGCTAGTATTAGTATAAATTTTACAATTCTAGATTGAGTTTTTTAGTTTTAAATCGAAACTTTTTGTTCAAAGCCCTACAAATTATCTCTTACTGCAATAATCGTTAACCGGTGAAAGGTATTAACGGTTAGCCGTATATGGTTATTATAACTGGCAGTTAGTTGTTAACCTCACTGAGGTGCGACAAAGCATAATAAACTTAACAGTGTTTTATGTTTACTTTCTAATTTTGCTTTTGATTGATCGCTTTAAAGACCGTAAACCCAAGAAAGAATAAAACTTAATTATGAGTTATCTAATAGGAACTACAAAGTCGATTACATATATATATTATTTCATCATTTAAAACTTAAATTGTTCAAAAGTCAATCCGCGCGGACGGTATCGCGGGCATAAAATAGTCGTATTTTTTTCCACCTTTTTTTTAAATTTTGTAATTATGTCATCTAAAGTAATAAAAAGCTAATCTATATTTGTGTATACATCTTAAAAAACAAATGAAAACCTGTCCACATAAAAGAGAAAGTGTTTTCTAGGTTAGGTTCCATTTTTCCGAACACTTGTTTTCTTGTTTGAGATCTATGTTAAGCGTCGGTCACGAACAGATAGCTCGTGGGTAGGCTCGGTCCGTGGGCGTACCACGATCATATCAAATCTTGTTACCTGCCAACAAGAGTTAAGTCTGTATTGAGCCTACGCTGTTGATATTACTATGGTTTTATTTAAATTGTCAGATTTAAACGACGATGAATGTTTCAATTGTTTATAAAATACTTACCGCTTTGGCTCAGTTTAATAATTTTTCCGTGAAATATATTCGTAACTAAAGTATGATTCAATTAATGTTTTACTGAAACTTAACATCACAAGTTAATTTCGTTATGTAGAAAATGCCTGTAAAAATCTAATAGCAATTTTTCCATGACACGTTATTGCTGCAATTTTTTTTCTATTGTTATTGAAATGTCTTTAATTAATGTGGAGAACATAAGAATTTAGTTAAAAATTGTATTTCCTCTGTTGCAGGTTAAAGAAAAGAGCAACCGTGAAGATCTGAAAACTGATATACAGCACAGAAAAGAAACATTTTATAGGGTAAGCGACAAATATCGAATTAGAGCGGCAAAATTCTTTTTAAGTATAATTAAAGTAAGCGAATTTCTAATTCATCTTCTAGGAGGCGCCTTCGGACGAGGATTCCGCGGTTTCCTCCGCGCCCGCCTCCCTCTCCCCGCAGCCGCACGCCGACATGTGGGTGAGTATACCAGAGTTCATCGATATGTCAATATATTCAATTCAAAACATAGACATTGAATATAAAATTGAGGTTAATAATTCCCCTGTTATCTTACACTCTGGCCGGGTACCTCTCATTTCTACAATAACTAGTCGCAGTGAGAACTTCTATACGTCCTTTTTAATAATTTTATGCATATTACAACTATCTTACGATTTCAAAATCAATAAATTTCTACTAGAATACCCAACATACTAATTACTAGTTAAATTACTTACTTTTAATGTAGATTTTATTAATTCGCTCTAAAGTCAAAACAGGTAAATGTTTTCTACAAAACCGTAGATTTTCACATCGCAGTACGTCCATTGAATTCTGTTTAAGTATAATAAAAGGCGTAAGGAAGTGATAAATATTCATATTGAACGTGACTCAGGTATGTTAAATAATTACCAGATATAAAATAACAGGAAGGGCATGTTATAATTTCACATTGTTATAGTTCAATAGATATAATCGAAGTTTCCTTTCCATTAGTAAGAAATACTGTATTGGGCACATCGACCTTGGACTAGTGCCTATAGAGTAATATGTGCGCATCATTTTAACAGTTAAAATGTCAGCATTGCAATGATCGTATAAACACGTTGTCGCATAGTTAACTATGCTATGTCTTGCGTCATAACTTGCAATCCATTGTCGTGTAGGGTAACCATGATAGACTTATTTAGGATTAGTGTGATATACCAATGGTCGTATGACGTCACACTTATTTGTACGCCATTAGTGTTAGGATGCACACGAGTAACAGAATATTGTTGTTTTCCTCTCGCTTTCTAATTTTTATTTAAGGACTGTGTCCTTTTCGATGGAGTCTTCTTCAGTTCTCTCTTCTTTACGTATTCTGTCGGACATTGAATAATATTTTTGCAATGTGTAGCTAAAATGAAAAAGGCCGTTTGTATTTCCAATCTAATTTACAATTTAGAACTTATTTTTTTCATCCTGTTATTTTCATACCTTAGTTAAAAAGTTATATACTGAATCGAAGAATTCCCATGCTAGGACTATATCGTGGACGTCCTAACGCCATGAGTGCCTTGTAAAGTGGCGCCTTGAGCGTCTTTTCTGTTATCCTCAACCATTTCTATTATATTATTATCTTTTATCTATTATTGCTTTTTATATTAACCATTGTAAATCAATATGTTTATAAACGTTAATTGTTATGATATTATAAATATATAATATGGGCAATACGTAAGGAGTCCCACCACTATCTATTTTTTTTACTATCACCTTATCGTGGCTACAGTAAACGCATGTGCGAAGTACACTCGCGCATTGGTCGTTTACCATTGTATAAACGAAATTACTTTTACATGTATATAGATTAAACATAAGTGCCTTATTTTAGTATCGCTAAGATATAATTCTCGCAATATCCCCTCCGCTGCGGCCGTCGCGTGACTTGTGGCCACAGTCGCCAGTACTCTGCGGTGCGTAGTACTCTGCACGCGTAGTATATCATGGTTCTACATGATAGTGTTTAGTGGCGTAATCCTCGCGATAATACCCCCTTATGCGTAGCGCCCCCGTGACGTAGTGTAGCGTAGCTGTCAGTGTCAGTAAGACGTGTGCGCTTCGTGTGTGTAGACGTGTGGCGAGTGCCGGGTAGCGGCGACGCGCGCGGCGGCTGCGGCGGCGGAGAGCGCGCGGCTTGCGGACGCGCTGCGCGACGCGCGCGACCAGCTCGAACTAATGGAGTTCCGTCTGCTTGAGCTAGAAGACGCACACCCGGAGAAGGTACGTTAAACTTTTTAAGGCAGAAGTTTCCGATCTTAATGCCGTACTCATAGTCATGTTGCCGCTAACAGAGCATCTTAGTGTACATTAAGGGAAGGCACTTATGACTCCGAGTACTGCATTCAGTGTTCTATGTACATTTCAAAACAAATTGAGCTAATACTACAGAAAGTTATATGGATTTTGATAATTGAAAATATTTATATTTTAATTTTCTTTTTAAATGATACGTTTAGTGTTGTATTTTTAAATTTCTATGTATAATAGCATAAGTGAAAATTTTGCTAGGGATTAGTAAAGTATTAAGAAAGGTGAAACCTTAAAAGACTCGAAGACCTTTACGTAGACGATGTTGCGGGAATTTTCCAATAAATAATGTTTGCTAGATTTAAATCTCACATGTTGAGTTGCTGACAGTAAATTCAAACAGAAACATTTTCAATTATCTCATAGGTCTGTGCTTAATCGGATCTTACCTGTTTGAACATTGTGTCTTAAGCATAGTTTATTAGCGCGCCTAACATTCCTAAGGCGTGAGATAGTGCGCTATAAGAAGGTCGACACAGCAATATGGAGAAACTATGTCATACTTAACATTAGTGTATTATTTCAAATTAACTTAACATTTTCATTTATATGAAACTAATAATTCAGGAAATGGTATAACCCACATAAACGTAATTCGTTAGCCAAATAATTACGGATATTATGTGTAATTACGTGAAACATCAATTAAACTGAAGAAAGGGAAAAGACTGATTAGATAAAAGTTTTACTACTCACACAGATAAAATATCTAAATATCTTATAGTAATCAATTTTATCGAATTATATCTAACTATAATATAAACCATCTTACAATGACTCTTGTCAAAGGAAACCATAGTTCATACTAATATTATAAATGTTTAGATGGATGGATGTTTGTTAGAGTTTTTAGCCTAAACGACTTAACGGATTTCGATGAAATTTGGTATAGGTGTAGAGGATAGTCTGGAAGAACACACAGACTGCTCACTTTTGTTTTTTTTTTTAATTCACGCGGACCGCGTTGAGGGCAAAGCTAGAATATATTTACGTACGAATCAAAAAAAGAACGAATTTTTTGTTTTCTACTTTAAGGGTGTCAAATAACGAATGTAAAAGTATTATACAATATTTTAGGGAGAAGCCCTTAGAGTAATGTATTTAATTTCAAATCGGCATCTTGAGAAGGGTGCTATAATGGCAACATTTACGCTATAAGCACAAAGAAGCATAAAATCAAAGAATATACGAATTTTGTAAAAAAAATAGATTTCGTTTTCGCCTTTTAATCTATATTCATCTTTTTACACCTAATTAATAAATGTTTTTAAGTGTTAACGTTTTCTAACTTATTTGATAAGTAAGCATTTTTATCAACGTTTTGTTATAAATTGATAACAGTTAATTTAAACAATTGCGAAATTAGGAATTGATTAACCTTTATCTTAGCTTCCGTGATTTAGTATTAAATTAGATATCGTCGAGATTAATTGCCCACTTTAGTCATTAAAGATTTCGTTCACTTTCATAGAAATCAAGATTGATAAGTCAACGGAAGCGTGATACAAAATGTATAACTAATCGAATCCGATAAAGTCATTTCAAATACCTTCATTAATATTCATTACGGAATCAAATTAACAAGAACTATACAATAATAAGCTGTACATAAACAGGGCGTCGTGCCAGGGACAAAGTAAATTAGCATCTATTCCATTTAAGCGAGGGTTTAATTTAACCTAATTATCTTCTTGAAACTTTACAAACATTCTTGGCATTGTAGACGCCACGTGAAATAGAAATGCAAGGCCGTTTTGTCTATATTAACTTAGTATATTAATACTTAGTTTCATCCGATCTTGAAAATGTTACTTATGCAGGGACATTCACAGTCTAATTTAATTTGTAAACACATTTTTATCAATATTTTAATAACAAATAGACACTTACTATCGGATACTATACTGAGAGATAGCAGAAAAGCTGAACATACCAAAACAATTTGTAAAATACTAGCTGTTCTCATGCGGCTGCATCCGCATTAAATTATAAAAACTTTATTTTAGTGTTTACAATTGTCAAATTCACAATTGCAAATATCAAAATTACCGTTATAATAATAACCTTGCTTCTTTAATCTTGGCAGCTTGTAGTTTATGGTCCCTTTCCTACATTGGGGTTTTATCCAATTTATTTACCTCCTAAGTTTAATAGCGTTAAAATATGTATCCTAAAGCCTGTCGTAAGTGTAGAGATTTTTTGTTAACGAAAGAATTATTCAAAACCATGCTGTGTTTACTGACATTCTACGCCACGTGTGTGTTTACGCTTTATTATATTAGTATAGATGAGTGGACTGGACTGAAATGCCAATTAGAAATTCAAATGTAATATTGTAATAAAGAATTTCACTAATGTCTAATTTGAGATAGGGAAATCCGCAGATAAAACCCGACCGAGTACACCTCAACTTAACCCAGGACTAATTAACAAAGAGCCTCGATTACGGTCGGCAAACGGTTCATACAAATTATACGGAGTTTTAACGCTACATGGTTATATCCTTAACTACAATTCATATTTTATTTGGGATTAGCTTCAAAAACGACATAAATAATACAAATAAATTTGCAGTACTTCCAACGTTACGGTTACTGTTAGTCAATTAAAAAAAATAGGTTTATTAATTTACATGTAATCTATAAAACTATGTTCCGCACGTAGTTTTTTTAATTAAGATATATTATTTCTTGTGATGAATTTAATAAGAGAAACCAACACTATAAATCTCTTTCAACCGTCAAAAACCGTCTTAAGTTAAAGCAAGCAAATATACACAAAGAGTTATTAGATTTCTTTTGCAATTCGAATTGAAAATAAGTGTAATAAGAAACTTGAGTTAAGCTCATTAAGAGCCGGAACATAACTAAGAGGTAACTTTCACTTTACTAATCCAAATTTAATTTTATGTAGATTACCATCGTGATGACATTTACATATTAAACGGCTCACCACGCTTTTCACTTAATGATGAATAAATTATTATCATTAAAATGTAATCAGTTTGTTAAACAAAGAAAAGATGAAAGATTACATAGGTATTTTAAATTTAAGTTCGAAAAACCCTTAAATATTAAAAAAAAAAAGCAGAATATAGATAAATCCTTTTAGAGTATACGCACATACTACGTCACTTCGAACGTGAGATGTTATTGATAAGATCCACCAATAATCTAAAAAAGACTAATCGCAAGAAATTAAACGCTAAGCTTTTAATTCATACAGAATTAATGTTGAATATAAAATTATTAACAGTGAGGATTTTCCTTGAAATACAGCCGACAAAATCTTGTTTGCGACAACAATGAATCAAATGTCACCACCGATAGACACCAAATCCATTCGCAACGCAAATTCTATTATGTGATAGTGGAAGAATACGCTCGATGTTATACGTAATACAAATTGATGTTACACTGAATAAGGATTGATTTACACATGCATACTAACCAAGAATATGTGAAAATGTACCATCCTTCGATCTCTTCACTTTGGTTTAGGTGGGGTAGTGGTCAAGCGCTGGTTTATACATGATAAAAAAAATATTAAGAACTACTTCGCTATAAAATGTCTAGTTCTAAGACAACATTTATGGTAATTTCAGCAAAATAAATTGCGAAAATATAAAGCTTAAAGTTAAGAATAGAATTTTTCTCAATTTCTGAGAATAGATATTTTCTCTACCTCTACAATTGTTGAACGTATTTGATACGAAAATAGACAATTCCTGAAAATCTGTTGCTTTTTTGAGTATTTTTTGATAAAGCCGTAAAATAGTTTATTATTTCGTTCTTTCTCTCACAAAAACATTTTTTTTAACTAAACAGTTTTTGATTACATTTTTTGGAGGGATTAATATTATTGTTTAGCCTTCTAGAATTAACTCTTCTCATCTTGATTATTTCAGCTGATCGGAAGTTGTTTCTTAACCAGGGACAAGGCATTTTTAACTCCATATTGATACGACTACGAGCTTCGTATACTAAGCTGCATAGAACTTGGCTCAATTCCATGTATATTTTTCATTTCAGAAACACCGCCATACATTTTGATATCTGAATAGCGATAAGAAATCGCTTTGGTTGCGTTCATTCGCAGGATATTGACTAAGTCGAGGTAATTTTTTAACATTTTGACTTTTGAACTCCAATTTAGAAGTAACTTTAGGTTTTTTATTAAAATACTTCAGGTATATTAAAGCAATTAAACGATTCTTAACTAATAAACACTCGTAGCTCTCAACGTTAGGGAAAAAATTTGGCGAGCAATCAACTTTTTCTAATTCGTCCGTGCCTCGGAGCTTAATTGCCGCCAAGAGTTTGCGACTTCTTACACTCAATAATCCTTCTCTAGTATTTTTTCTGCACTTATCGTTAAAAATACTAGTTTTCTGTTAAAACCGCTGGTTTATTAACATCATGTTATTTTTTACTAAGATTTTTTTCTTAGTAACTCAATGTACAAGTTATTTTTCTTCTTTTTTGTGTTTTAATCTTGTGAGATATTAAACGTTTATCTATATTTTTATCGTTTTGTCTGACGAGTTCTCAGAGAGAAATATCAGCATTCATCCTTTTTATTCTGTACTAATTAACGAGAGAATATTTGATTGTTTCTTTGCAAACATTAGGCTCCGAAACTGAAACGATTTCAAAAACCCTTTTCATTATTAGGAAGCTAATATAACTTATATCATAGGATATATTTTATTATACCTAACTAATTACGAAAGAAAAGATAATTTTTGCAACATGGGACAATGAATCTTTCAGTCATTAAAAGAACATAAAAGCCAATAAACCTACCAATTCAAATGTTATCACTAAAAACTGTACATCGGTAATGTTATGGTAAAGAAGGAGCAATATTTAGGTTTACTGTATGATTAATTAGACATTGTCTGGCGCAGAGCTAACGAGACGGTCTATATGCGTTAATTACACGGTAATCCTAACATTAACAATGTAATACGATTCCACAAAGCTGGAGAACATCAAGAGACTAGCTTATGCAATCAATTACAGACATCACAATTACCTTGGCGATATCAAGTAGTGCACTGAACTCTTACATTGTAACAACTTGTGACACGATAAACTTAAATGAACAACATTTTATCGCGCCTTTTTTATAGTAAAGCAGGAAATAACGAAGTGACCGACTATCTTACTAATCTTACTAATATTATAAATGTGAAAGTTTACATGGATGATGCTTGTTAGAGTTTGTAGCCTAAACGGCTGAAGGGATCTCGATGAAATTTGGTATAGATGTAAAGGATAGTCTAGATGAACACATAGGGTATTTTTTTTTTATTTCCACACGGACTTAGTTTCAGGCTAAAGCTAGTAGACAATAATTTAAGCAAATAAATTACTCTCGACCAAAGAAATGAATCTTAAAAACTTCGTAAGCGTGCGGTTCCTCTTAAAATCTGTCAGACATTTTAAAATAATTTTGAGCTAGCGTCGACGTATAATTAAAAACGCTGTTACTTTCAAATGTACATACAATACGTATAATATTACCAAAAGGTTTAACGATAATTATCTCATTATTTAATTTACTGAATTATTCAAGACAGTATAAATTTACACAGGATTAAACTGTGTAATAAGTTTCATGTAAATTAAAAAATCTAAAGGCAACTCAACAATCACATGCATAAGGTCAAAGTCCTTAAAACAACCAGTCTAGCCAAATAATATTAATTCACTGAAAAGTAGGTAGATATTTTAAAAGTATAAGTGGGTATTTGAAACAAAAGTTTGTCGACAACAGATCTTTAGTTCATATCTCAATGCCACGTCAAAGATGCAATTAGAGCATTTTAATGGACTAAAAGGTTATCGCCGTCTCTTTTCCTCATGTTGAATATTAATAAACTCTTTTTATTACGCCTTTTAAACGTCAATGTACTGCATTGAAATGAATCTCGAGTTATAAACTTCGAAATGAGTTCTTTTTAGTCACGGTACGGTTTTTAAATAAAATTGAGACGTAATGAATTCCTGGAACTTCATCGATTATAATCTATTCAGTTTAATTTCTACTAATAAAAAAATGTAACCTAAATTTTAGAAAATATAATTATTACATTTTTAAACAATTTCAAAACTTATAAAACTACTTAAAGGGGATAAAGTTTTTTAATCAAATCTACTTCCTTGCATTACAAAATAAACTTACATTTCAAACAGCATCCAAAGTTGGTTACATGATTGACTGATCTCATTTACCGTTAACTTATTAAGATAATTGCAAGGTACCCGATTGGAGGTAAGAGACGGGCCACGTGCGACACGGACGAGCACCAAACCTCTAACTGCGCGGGTAAGATGCGCAGATGCCCTTAACATACCCTCTCTATGCTATGTATCAAACTCTTAAACAAAGGACTCGGAATCAATTACAGCCCACGGGTCAACTTTAAAAACGATTGTTTTTGTTAAAACGCGCTGGTAAAAACCAATCGACTTCACTTCGCCAACTATGCTTGTACCTCACCACTGCCATATGACGCGGCAAAAGAAGAAAAACGCGCAATATGCGCCAAAAAGAGACGGAGTTACACGGATTAGCAGGCTGCAGGAGGGAGACGGCTTCAGTCATTTTGTAAGCTGATAACCAGAGGCAGTGAACAGAGCGAGGGGAACCATATTCTCGCGCGACTCCGCATGAATGTAATGAATTAAGATTCAATTGTACAAGCTAGACTTTGTGCGTGCGTATGAATAGCGTTGATAGAAAGCTTCCGATAGACATACTTAATTGTAATCACACAAGTAAACATAAAAGCGAGCAAATTACATGAAACTTATAAGAATTTCTTATTGGATTATTAATAGTACATAAAAAGAAAATAGTAAAAGTGGCTTAAAAAAAGTAAATAAAAAAGAAACTGAACAATATCCAATGTCATATTACACAATGAACAGTAGAGGAAAACATTTCGTAAGATCAAAGCAGAGACAAGGTCCGAACGACCTTAAATCAAAGCGATAAGACAACACAAAAGAACCTAAAAAGCTTGTTGTATTCGCACTCTAAAACTACATCATCCTTATCGATTCAAGGATACATCCTTACACAGAAATACATGCGCTACAGTATAAAGAACTTGCTATGTATAAAACAAAGCACTGGTGGAATGCGGCCCAAAAGCGATCTACTTGTATGCGTATGGCATTGGGCTATTACTCGCTAAATAGAGGCACAAATTGAGTAGCGATCTTTACCTATACATCCATGGAAATGCAATCCATCATTGGATCGCCGCTTACTACGGCCGCGGCACGCACACGGCCGCCAGCGCGCACACTAGCGCACCGCACCTCCTCACGCCAAGGGAAAATCTTCACACACGACACAGATAAACATGTCAACTACTAGACATTGTTACCCTAAAGTAGTTTCACGTTATTAACACAAAAACACCATAACGCACAATTGATAACACAAACAACATATATAAACACAGAAACACACAATAAATTTCCAATATCACCCGCGTTCAAGTCACGAACACACAGTTTCGATAAAAAATACGCGTAGATATGGTAGAGTCGATTCGGCAACTGTTCTCCCCGCCCTGTTCCAGAGGCGAATGGTGCCGCCATATTGAATCTCACGCTACGAGCGACCTAAACCACATCTAGCGGTCAAATCTCGTACTAAAGTGAAATCAACAATATATTTTACGTATTTTTACATTTTTCATTAATATTATCAAAGTAAAAAATAATCGTATGATTTACACGAATCAGAAGTATTTGTTATTCTATTTTCACGTACTTTTTAGTTTCAATAACGAATTTACGAAGTTACTTCGACGACAATTTTTGATACTTCGTTGTTATGTCACTTGCGTACACTAGAGTGCGCTGTTTTATAGAAAACAAAAAGCAGTCGCAAGCATTATTTACTCATTTATTTTATGTACGTTTTTGTGCAGATTCTCTCACAGTGCGAGCTTTGTTCACGTTTTATTTAATTAACGCGGTATTCCTCTCATTAAAACCTTAAGTCAGTAGACAAAGCTCAACGAACAATTGTAGTTTTAGGCACTTTACAAGTTAGATTAAATTATTACTTTCGAAGGTCTTATTTTTAAGTACATAATAACTTTATTTTACTTTTTGTATTTCCTATGTAAAACATTTTGTATTTCCTTACGAGCATTATAATTTGTTTCTATTATCCTCAATATTAAATGTCAATTTGTAAATTATTTTTTGCGATCGCACAGACATTTTTATTATTTTTGGATTTTCTGTTAAATTCTTCGTCTATAACTTAAAAAGTAAAACGCTCTCGGCTCTTTTATACGTACGTGTACTTAGATATTTTATCGGATCAATACTGAATACTGATATTAAAACAAGTAACAGCGTATTAATTGATAAGGCAAAATTTTGAGATCAGTCAGATAATCAGCGGTGTTTACGAAGCCCGTTTAAGATTTGTTACAATATTCGAATAAGATCATGTTAATGATAACTAGCTTAGAGCATTGGCTGGTGACGCCTATAGTGTGTTAGATACGTAATTGTCAGTATTTTATTTCAATTGGGATTTTTAACAACATTTTTTAAGCTAAACATTACTTGGCTCCTTTCTCCTATAAAAATAAGTACACTGTCTCCTATTTCACAAATGCATTCACTAAACATTTATGTTAAACTAATTGATAGACGTAATAATAACTAATTATTTAGAGTGAAAGGAATGTTTGTTACGAATAAAGGACATTTTTGTTAGCTGTGGCAATCGATGAAGTAAGCAATGAGGCAAGAACAATCGAGAACAATGCATAATTGTTATTTTAGACAATAAACAAATAATAGCCCCTTTCCTAAGTCATATTAAGCTGGACGTTAACTACCTTTAATAATAACTTAATCGTCCTAAAGATATTTAAAAAAAAAATACGAATAAGCATCCGAATGTTTATTTATTTATACTTAATGTATTTTCGATTGTAGTTTTTCCAAACTTTTACATCCTTAAAATGGTGAATACTAAAATGATTTAATAAATTCTACAAAACAAGTTAATGGTTTCAGATAACATTATACAGAGATCTTTCGTACAAGAATGATTGATGAAAAAAGTTGTAGAAGTGAGAAAGTATTTAAATGTCTTTATATTTATTTTTTTAATATAATACAAGTTTATTATAAATACAACAAGTTTACTTATTAATTGATAATTTTTAACGTTCAATCGATGTTATTATATTAAAATTATATGCATACCTTTTTTTTAAATAAGCTTTACAAAAATAGACTGGGTAAGTGCTTATTTAAAACTATTTCTTAAACTGAATATACGATTTTTTTTAAACGATAAACTGCGAAAATTACAATAAAATTTAACGTCACTTAAGAATATTGCATTAAATATGAAAAAAAAACTACATAAATGCGTTATAATTGCGGTTTTATTGTAATTTATTCGTGTTGCAAATTGAATGGAAGTTGGCAGCTGTCCCGGTTCGCGAAAGAGAACTGGAGTGCCTACTCACACTATGACAATGAAAACTGACGCTAGATATTTTAAAAACATTTTTATTATAAGTGCGGTAATAGGTCTCAAAAGTAGAGTCTATACATGTTCTTTATAATTGTAGAAATATTTCATCATACGATTCTGAATACAAGCCAATAGAAAATTAAATGAAAATCGAAAAATGGAACCCAATTTTATTCCATGTGAGTTTTGCTAGATGAAAGTCCACTCTAGGTTCGTATTAAAATTGGCTAGGTCACTTTCACACAACACGTTATATGCGACTAAACTTCGAGAATAAATATGATGTAAGCTTGCCAATAATGTCAGCTAAACAGTGATATTGCCTTGTATTAAAATTTGTCGTCTCTATTATTATCGAAGAAAATGACAAAGACCATGTTTCTGTTCAGTATAGATTATACGGGTTTGCCACATTCGGTGGCAGACATATAATTTGAATTTCGCGGCCTTGGTTAATGCGGGTAATCGAAAGCATTTTTATTTTCGCACACTAGTGGGTAGTTTTGAATCCCTCACCCGCACGGGGCCTGCGGAGAGCTGTGAGGGAGAAAGAGTCGTGTGAAAACAGCGCAGCGAGTCGGTCAGTTAAAAAGTACGAGTTCAAAGGTAATCAGTAGTGGTGGTTTATATCAATTTTGTTACGGAAGGGGTCGCGTTGTACTTCGTTTTCGCGTGTGGAACAATAACAGTGCACATGGATGCATCTGCAGGCAGCATCGTTGGCACCTATAGCCTGGACAGAACGAGGCTTGACTCGACTGACACCGACAATGACCAGGCATCTGCAGGGGGTGAATGGGGCATCAAGCTGGTAAGTACAACTTTATCCATCACCCCCTTGTTTACAATATTATGCCGTTCGGTGCATGAGTTTTAGGTGTTTAAGTGTCGCGGGACAGTGGGTGTTCGATGCCAGTGTTTCGACAGTACAAATAAACTACACCTTCGATTGTTTTTCGTTGGTTGATGTAATGTAGTCTCAGTATGAACGTGAATTATTATTAAAACTTACAAACAATAGGTCTATCACGCTATTGTCTGATGTAGATTGTTGTACCAAACAATATAAATGGCATAAACATGTACCTTACACCACGAACGTAGACAAATTACTTTTGTTTACTAGTGGATAACATATATTCACATTAAGTATGCTAGAGTATTAGTTAGTAGATATTAACTTATCTGGTACCTTCCGAGACCTAGACTAGATCATCTGGTGAACCCAAAGATTTTCGATAGCTTTTTTTACTTTCTGTACTTGTCCTAACATCCAATTACATGACTGATATCGTCGCATAGCATGTTAAGTGATAAGTAATAAGTTTGTATGTAACCGAGTAGCAATATTTGACGCTGTAGAATCCAAATTTAAAATACACAGAACTTCTACATAAGATTAATAATGATTGGTTAAAGCAACACTTTTAAAGGCACATAGTATAGTTTTATAAGAGATTTATCTTTACTCTACACGATGGTTACTCGAATAAAAGTAAATGTAAAGGTTTTTCTCAGAATTTTGGTTTAGCAGCAGTTTTAATAATGTAATTAAAGATAAATAAAATGAATAAATGTTTAACGTTTTTTTCACTCAAAATTGAATTTAACATTCGCCCGATTTACTTTGACTCTGTAACTATTCCACGCCAACTATGTGCTATAGTCATATTTTACTCTATTATTTTGTAAGCGGCTTTAATAAAAAAAGTCGACGCGTTTGTTTGTCAAAATGGCTGGCTAACATTTCAATGTGCTACACTATGTAAAACGAGCTGTCAATCAAGAAGCACACGAAGTTACCCTAGTCGAAAATGGTGTTTTTTTACCGATTTCGTCAAAACCGAATAAAGTACGGACGGATATACCTTCAGGTCGTCGGTGGTTCAGGGGTTTGAGCACTTGACTTGTAATCCATAGGGCTGGGTTCGAAACCCGCCATATACCAAATATGATTTTTGATCTGTTATACCTTAAAATATCTAGTCTATAAATATCTCATAATGCTCCTTAGTTGTACTTATTTTCAATTTAGATTGATTACTTTGTGTATATTGGGAATTAAAAAAAGCTATTAGTTAAAACTGACAGTTATATGTGTTCCGCGTAATTTTATTTTTTAGACCGCATGCTTCGCTTCATACTGTTAATATTATCAACAGCTGATTTGCATGGTGTACTCCGAAGACACGAACTAACGGACCCCGTATTGGAATAACGCTATCTTACGTTAACAGTTTTACATTAAATAATGATTGAATTCATAAAATAACTAACTACTTTTAATGTTTTTATGCATTTTTATCAACATATAAAAATGAGGTTATATTACTTGTTTAATAAGAGTAAAATCAACTGCATTGTAACTAAGCTCAGCTTTTTAAAACTATGTATTCGTTATGTTATAGTGTTACCGAAACTTACAATGTAAACTCCATATAACGTCACACGATGTAACGTTGCCGACACTTTATACTTTATTTAACATAGAAAATGTAATCATTACGTTTGAATAAGGATGGAAAAATAATATATTTTCCGACACTCCATATAACATCGCAAATTGTCAGTCAGGTCAGTTGTGAGCGACTTACCCATAATTTACAAACGACAAAACTAGAAAAAGTAATGGTGACATTTTTATAAAAATATTTCAACGTGATGATACATTTTCTACTTATAATAGACATATTATATAAAGACATAATATTATAATAGACGTATGTATTACACTAATAAGATTATCTATAGAAAGTTTTACCAAACACTAATTCCAACTGTACCGATTGAAAAAACCAGCTTCGCAAAATTAAGGAAACAAGTTGTGAAGTAAATGCACCAAGTGACTTTCTAATACGGCTGTTATACAAACACGGAAGGTAACTCTTTTCACATATAACGCTGACAAATCAAATATAATTACCGGCCAACTGTTTATTACTTTTAAATACAATAAAACTGGTCATTTATGTAAACGCCTGCGTTGATAATAACGACTAAAATTAATATTTGAATAAAGTAAAAAATTAGTATAATATTTATGCTTTACTGTTCTTTCTTTTTTATTCAATTGATTTTAGCCAGTTTTTTTATTATAAAGTGGCAAAAGTTCAAACGACATCAATTCCATGAAATAGAAAAAACGATCATTGCCTATAGACATTTTATAATTTGTTTTAATCTAAATTGTAATTTGGAACCGGAAACTAAAGAATTAATCCTTCCGTTTTTCAGCTACTTTGAAAGTAATATTTTACAGCTCTCTGTTCTCATTAGTTCGTACACTCTGTAAAATTAAGAGTGTTTTTAAAAGATAACGGCAGAACATTACAGGCTTCGACGCTCGCTTTTATTACAGAGTTTAGCCGACACGTTGTGTAAGGCTACATAATGAGGCTTACTCAAATTATAGTACTTCGCTGATCGTGCACACACAATATGTTTAATAATTTGAAGCATTCGTTATACTACTTACTTGAACTAATGCAAATGAACTAATATTAACCAATACTAAAGAAATATACAGAGTAAGCATAGCTCTTTTGTGAAATTATATCAGCTTCTCTATGCTAGGTTATATAATTATATATTGATTAATTAGTTAATTAATTTTAAATTAACACTAGCTGATGCTCGCTACTTCGCATGTGTACAATTAAATAAAACCTGATAACGTCTAAATAACAGGTATACAAAAAGTTTTTATCAAAGGATAAAACAAATCATTATTACAAATTTTAACTCTCGCAGACTTTGCCAAAGTTCACTTAATTTTATTTTACTCACAGCAACCTGACAGTTGAGTTGCACATTTAAAAATTATTAAAAGCAACTTTTTGCTAAGTTAAAGTAAATCGGCAATTTATTCAATGAAAACTTTCATCTTTGCATCTTTGCTTAGTCATTTAAGCCATAAGTAAATGGGTATAGGATACCTCAACACAAAACGTTCCAGACTGTTCTTAATATCCAGTATTCCAGTTCTTGTGGAGGGAAAAATAAAGCAGAGGAGCTTGTGGCGCTGCATTCCAAGCCATGCATACGATACATCAAAATATGCCTCACGATCACGATACCCATTCCGGACAATCTCAACTCAATTCTTGCCTTACCTTGCTTACTTCAGTTCGAAAGTAAACGTACGAGAGTTCGGACGTGTCTTACGTCGTGACGCACCGTCTTCGCGAAACGGTAGCGATTCAAAATAACCTGTCTAATCTTGTTAACTTTGATATTAGGAAGTGTGAATGTGTTTTAATGTAGTTTTTTTTTTAAATTGTTCCGGATTTGTGTATCATTTGGAATTAAACTTCATAAGGACTTGGATTTTTTTTTAAAGTAAGTAAATACATGTATTGGTTTGGAATATTTTTTTATACAACATACTAATATACTATATACATGTGTTCATTTACAGTTAAGTTAGTTTTTTTAATTAATTTCAAAGCTTAACCGTTTCTAGTTATAGAAAACGCTACTTGCATATTGATTGACTCTTATTCAATCGAAACTTTCTTTAAAATTGTACAAAAAGACTTTTTACCATGCATACCGTTAAATATGTAAAATTTACATACGAATGTCTGTCTATCTATTTGTTAGTCAATCACGTCCGCATATAAACATCGCGTTTAAAACACGCCTTTTAAATCTACATATGTATGAAAGCTAGTATCGGTTACTATCGTTTGTTTCAATAACGAAGGATTCGTGCAAACTACACAAACAGAAACGATTTCGTTGTGCGGGAAATCTTCATTTACCGATTGAATTTTACAGTGGTAGAGCCCGCTTTAACATCTTCGCACGAATGGGTCGGCTCGCCCGGTG
>DVQG01000190.1:0-17643 GCA_018231605.1 Papilio ambrax
TAGAATTGTCCTCTAAATTAGTTAATAAGAAAATAATAATTTTAGTTGAGTTCGACAATTATTTAAACCGAATATCGATAGATCAAAATTGTTTGCTATGCGTGTTTGTTTCGTCACCACGATACCTGTCTATTAAGTATGGCATACAAATTGAATTCTATACTTCATATCCGTCATTTATCAAACTAATCTATCTTATTTAGAAAAACTATAGCTCGTTAGTGCTACGCCTCATAGCTCAATGGTTAGGAAAGTTGTGTTGTTATCACATTTTGATTTTTCAAAATTTGTATTTTGGAATTTTCGGAGTTGCGCCATGATATTAAGAGATTCCCGTTAAAATGGAAAATTACGCATACTAGTTAACTTAACATTAAAGAAATTGGTATTAATAAATGGAATAAATTGCAAATTGCAACAATACCCTTACGCAGATTGTAATCGATGATCTCATGCATCTTTAAATGTTTTTGGTAGTATTCGTTACAAAAGCTAATTCTGCGAGAACTTAATAGATATTGTTTAAAAATATCACGGCGGCCTCCCTGCTCCCGCCGGGCCCAGGTGGTGGGTAGTGGGGGGGGTCCCTGTGGAAGTGAAGTTCTCGCCCACCGCCGCCACGTCCCGCGGGAGCTGGCCCAAGCAGCCGCCCGCTCCCGAGGGACCGGGCCCGCAGCGCCGCCCGCACCGCGCCGCACAACGACGCTCCACCGCTCCCCGCCGCCGCTGTCTCTCAGGATAATAACAGACACGTTCTATATTTAATTGATAAATTATACTCATTAAAATAACTCAAACATTTCAGCTAATTATTATTTGTTTTGATCGTATTATAGGTAAAAAACAAGTCTCCTTTAAGTGGATTTAAAAAAAAAATGTTATCTTAAATAACTTATTCATTTAACAATTTTTAAAAAATAATAAAATTTTTACCCGTGATTCTCTCGTAGTTGATTGTGTAATCGTTGGCTACAATATTACTCCTTTTTTTATAATAAAGGGCTCATACGCAATTATCAAACAATATAGATATCAACCAGACACGAGAGGTTATGTTTAAAGTTCATTGCGTTATTTATGTCAAATAGAAAGTTCGTACACTTATATCATTGAAAAACGATCGTGCGGCTTCGAGTCTGTCCTGAAAGCGGTCACTGTAGGGACCCCGGCCGGCGAGCCCGCTCCCTCGAGAATGTCCACTAACGCCTCGGAATATGTTAAAATTACTGTCCCAAGACTTGCGTATCCATTTAAGCGAAACTAGACCGTAGAGGTGATGAGGAGTGATATTATTCCTTTGTGCTCATATCCACATATCGCTTAATCAAAGTTATTACTTACATGTAAACTGCTGCCAGCGGGATAAGTCGTTTCCTAACATAATAATGCCTTAACGACTTGTAGCAACTCTGTTACGAGTTATGTATTCACTTTTATCTCACTAAGAAATAACATTTTTCGGTTTCAGTATTAATGAATACAAAACAGAAACATTACACTTCGAATGTACGTTATATCATTTTTTTTTATCTTTGTACATTATTACATTTCCGATGCATTTCTAAACTACAGGACCATGATCGATAATTTCATTGATGAACAATCCTTTCAAACTAGTATTAGGTTATGTTATGACACTGCAGGGTGTGGGCTGCAAGATGTACGGGGTGCGGGGTGCAGGGTGCGCCGTGCACGCCGGGCGCAATCACGCCACCCGCGCCCTACCTAATTATGACGCCCAACCTTCGCAATGAGGACATTACCTTTGTTACATCGATTTATTTTATAATGATGTGCAATAGATCGCAAAAAAGTTGAATAACATACGATTGAATTATGAATATAAGTATATTTTACTATTTTATAGGACGTTTGGGAAATTAAATTCTATATTTTAAATACAAGATTAATTTTCGGAATTGTAATTATTGGTGTATAGAAAAATTTTATTTTTTAAATTTGCATGTAATGAACATACTTTTTTTACAGTATAAATTATTTACCATCGAAAAACATGTGCATGTCCACAGTAAGCGAGCGTGTATACAGCGTGTATCAAGTCAGTGATTTCATGTCCCAGCGGGCGCGCACCTAACTCGCGCCTTCCATGTCTGCGCCATCAGCCCTGCATTATCCTAATTAGCTTTCGTTTTGTTTTAATTTACTCAAAGTTAACACACAACATGCTTAATATGTTAGCTTACAGATATAACCAGTTTATAAAAAAAAGTTGATAAAAAATGTTTCATCCAAGAATATAAAATTAACCTGAAAGAAATTTGTATCGGTTAAAGCATAGGAGCGTGCCTTTAGCGTTGTATGCATATGGAGTAGAAATAGTTTTTTCCTTTATCCCCAGGGCTCTACCTCTCCCTGGGATAAAAAGTAGCCTACGTGTAAGCTGAGAATATTTTTACGTCGGTTTCACTGGCTCTGGAATACTATTATTTCTTTTAGTATCCTGGGTGTTTACCTTAAGTATGTTTTGTTAAAATTAAGAATGTATTTGGTAAATCCAGGCTAAAATTACCAAAGGTTTTCTTTTCAAGTTAGATATTATTAAACCTGTAGTATCCTCACATTTACCAAACTCGAAAATATTGTATCAATAATATTATCATAACGGTGGACAGGGCGGGATTTGGCTATTTTCAACTTGCACTCAATTGTCCGTTATTGTGGAACGTGGTGACACAAACACTTAAAGAAATCCCCTCTTATAGCCGGACTATAACCGTGCTCTCGGGTTACGGACGAAATCGGATACTTTTAACAAATAAGTATGTAGGATTATTCGTAATTTTATCATTGTTTAACTCTATTCCTTTAAACTGTATACTGTCTCTTTGTTTATATAAAATTAAAAGTAGGTCATGACTAAATATCATTTTCTTTTTACTTACAGCTGAAGAAGAAGAATGGAACGAGGAGGGAAACGAGAATGAGATGGTTACCAATGATGATAATTCAGAAAGCGGTGAAGCTACTGAGGATATCGGCGATGAAAAGATCAAGATTAAAGACAGTGACATTAAATTAGAAGAAGGTAATATTAAGTTAAATCTTGAAGTAAATAAACTCAATAGTAAATACTACTCAAGTAATAACTCAAAAGTGGACAATTAACAAATTAAAATATCTGTGTACAAGTTTCATAAACCATAGTCATCGATTCAAAGTAAATTACGTAAAGCTATGGCATACATATTGCTAATTGAAGGGAGGGTGAAAATTTACATATGCGAGGCAAACGGCTTTGCGGCGTGCTGGAGGGCGATGCAAGTGAGGCTAGCTGGCATGACATAGATAAGGCATGACGCTGATAAGTCATGACGTAGTTAAGGCATGACGCACAGACGTACTGAGGTGCCCGGGTGCTCTGTGACGTTGTGTGGCGGATGGCGGATGACAGATGACGGTGTCCCCAACATGTCTGGTACAGTCTGCTAGTGTCAGAGTTTACGATCGACGCTAACTGTACTGTAGTACGTTGGGAGAAAATTATGAGCACAGTAGCGAGTTTACTTATTTAGTATTTTGCCTATTTCTTTTGATAAAAATTATCAAAGAATGCGAATGTAAAATCTTCCTTTTGTTTTTCTGAGATTCAATTAAAGATAAAAAACCTTGATCCAATATTGAGTAAGGTTTAAAATAATATCTAACTACATTATTTTTGTTCTAGTTAATACAAAACTTAAAATTGACATTATAAGAACGGATTTGAGTCGATAACATACTTCTATGTTTATACCAATTTGGTATGACTTAATCATATTCTGCCGGTACGAAAATGTATAAAAGCATTGTTAGTATAAAACATTAAAATGGCTTTAGAAACATTAAAAGCGTACATTTGTAGGAAGCATTCTGTCATACGCTTCGACAGACTTCGTGGAATGGATTGGCTTAATGTGTGGAATGGAACTCCGACACACTCTGGAGTTCAATGCATTTACATTATCATCTTACTTTTGCGCTGTCTTCATGTAGAGTCCCCGGGGAGCCGCTCGTCGCCGCGGAGCGATGTGTTGCTTCATAAGCGACTGTAACCACCAACAGACAATTTCGTAATTTACTTACTGTTTCTTTTTTTTGTTTATTAGTTCACATTAAATTGGAAAAACATGTTAAGTTTTTATCAATAACTAGCCAAGAAATTTAACATTAGAAATGTTATTGTAGTTATGGAAATGAGAGAAATTAAACTTCATTGTGCCAGTGCGCAATGACAACTGCTTATTTGCATCTACCGACATAGACATTATTCAATATACCACAATTATTAGAGTTACACACTGTATGTAAGTAAAAATTTTACATAAATTGAAACGAACAATTAATTGGGTTCGTAAAAGAATTGCACAATAGTCTTTCTGTAAAAAAGTTACTTAATTATTACACAAACACTGTAGATATTTTCTGAAAGGTTATTTAGAAATTTAACTAGTAAATTTTGTTCCAGATGTCGAGGGAACTGTTAAACAGGAAAATGAAGATGACTACGAGGATATGCCTGGTGAGTTTTCAATAACTCGTTTAGCTTGATCAAAGTAGTTTTATCCAGTATAAACTTTACAAGACTTTTTCTAAAACTTAAAATTCAATCTGACGTAAGGTGTTAGAGATATTAGAATTTCATATTTTTCTTATGTGCAAAATTTTATACATTAGATAAAATCAATGATTCGAAATGACAAAATTACTAATTCCAATATCATTCATTATGTTATATCATATTCTTGAAGTCATAATGAATTAATCTTTCGTATAACTTATATCAAGCGATAAAGATTACAAGGGTGAAGACTGACGGGAACAATCCTTAATAACAGCTCGAGAGTTCTTTGCCGCGTCGACTTCGTTGAAATTCATAACACTACTAAAACAAGAAGCAGTTTTTCACCGGCATGTTCCGCACTCTATGACGGTCGCTATGCGTTTTACTGCGGTTTAATGTACTTTTTACAACTTCGTCAAAGGGTGTGCCGCTACGCTGCCCGCGGCGCCCGCTCGCTTTACGACTGCTCGCTTATCTCCCGCAGTTTGCGATAAATCTCCTCCAGACTCCTTGGACCTCAAATATTTACATGCTAATTCGTAGCCAATTCAGGAGCCGAGATTATAAATAAATTGCGCCCTGCCAACTCATCATCGCGTAAAGCTTCAACTTTATCTTTTATAGCCACGACTAAAAAGACACCGATTTCCCGCCAAATTATACTGTAACTTTGACAGCACGCGAAGTACAGACTATAAAACTAATATTTTCGTTCAAGATTAAAGAGTAGAATATTTTAACTTATAAAAGCAGTCTTCTTAAATGAAATACAATATTACTTGGTTTTGTTTTAAGTGTAGAATATCTAAAAGATGCAAAGGGTAAATGGAAGTATAAATGATTACTATGGTGCAGTGAGATCTAAAGTTGAACACAATTGAATACTAGTGTCGTAATACAGGTAACAGACAAAGCCTCCTTTTCCATATGCACCCTTAGAAATATCAACAAATTACTTATTGTTCGCTTTTGGTCACAAATTGTGTATTGTTTTTTGAATGTTAGGGACATTTCCGCATAGTGCGAGTTTAAGAAGAACGCGCTTTGTTTCGTAACAAAGGCCTTGTAGTTATTTGTGGTAGTAGCGATCGGAAAATGAGTAATTTTTCCCAGTGACTGGTTCTCGCTGTGACAGAGTCGTTGTTAGGCCAACACGAGTGTTGCGCAAATGTATTCTCAGAGGGCCGGGGGGCGGGGGGGCTCAGCGCGGGAGGCGGCGGGGTGTGCGGCGCCGCTGTGCCCGAAGTTGGGCGCGTGGGCTCGCTCCCGCGGGACCTAGCCGCATGGACCGCACTCTACTGTTTTTTATTTTAATGTACAGTACTTCAGGCTTCAGGATTAATACTGAACATGTTACTGGATATAATTATTGTAATCTATTGTACTAACGTTGTACAAGCTGTCTTTTTAAATTGTCAAGCTAAGATTGGGTTATTCGGTAGTTATTTCGTCAGGCAAGGTGACGCAACAATGTGGGCTATGTTGTTCTGCGAAGGCTCGCCGGCTGGCACGTGGCTAATTAAATGCCGATGCTCGTTCGGCAGGGCAGGGCGGGGGTGCACTCGGAATGTCGGCCGGCGTCAGGGCGCGTGCTTGCCGACACCGCGCCGCGTGCCTTGTACACGAGTTTACAATGCCAAATTGTTATCTAACTTCAATACCAATTTGCGGCGTTTTAAGATAATAATTCACGCAGAGTTTCATTGCGGCTTTACAAGCGTATTATTGTCTCGTAGCCAACTCTAGTGTGGACTAACTAAACTAACAATAAATTGAAATTTTGATATTATAGTTTTATAACATTTTATCACGTCAGTATTAAAGATACAGTAGGTATATAAAGAAGTTATAAAATAGCGATATTTAATTATAGAGCTTTTGAATATATTCAGTGTGGTGAGTGCGGCCCTGGCAGGTCCCAGGTGGCGCGGCCGCAGCGTTTGGAATTATCACATAGTGGAGAGGGCGGGGTGCGGCGGGGGCAAGCGGGGGCGGCGGCGGCGGCCCGATACATTCGTCACGGGCCCAGCAGCCATTAGGCATTTAGATATTATCACCGCGCCCGGGGACCGCGACCTGCGCCCACCGGCTCCACTGCTTAATTACTAAAAGTGTTCGTTGTTGTCATCCGTTCACATTCACATGCTCCCTGTTGGATCGGCAACCTCGTTCTGTCCGATTTTGAACTGAAGTCCTGTAGCCACTAAAATCCAGACGTCGCTGCGTGCTATACGTCGATACATCTTACTCGACTTTGCAAAACCGAATTTATTATCCTGAAAACTAACGGCCCTGTATTTTCATATCATGGAGACGTCAATGTGGAAATTATTAAGAAGATTTAAATTCACTCGTATACATTGTCCGAATATAGCACCAAACAAGGTACAATGTAAACATTAGTTTAAGATATTAGGTTTGTTTCTTAAAAATATATACCCACCCCCTCCCGTGGTCCCAGGTGGCGGGTCTCCGGCCACACTTCCTTCCGTCCCGCGGGACCTTCCCGACTCTCGCACGCACACACTTACACTTACACGTACACTAGTACGTCGCAAGTCATATGTGCTTACAGTTTTATGTAGAAGCATAAAACGATTCTTCATTTATATTATTAACAAAGATGTCGTTTATGTATTCGGGTACAACATCAACGCGTAATACTTCGTATGTAGAGTACATCTTAAATTAAATGCAGGATTGGCTATCCGTGTGCGTTAGTTTCGAGGTCAGTGACTTTACAGAAATTGCATAACTATTCGTCACGGATTTATCTTTGACGTCATTGAGGTGTTTTAATAATGCAGATGAGCATCAAAGGTGGTGTCGTGATAGCGTTGCGTGGCTGCGAGCAGAGGCACGGCGCCGCGCTTCCTGATTAATGCCGCCTCCAGGGGCGGCTGAACTGATTGCCGCTCCAACTCTCGGGGGCTTTTTCACCACATTCGTACGTTTCACTCTTGCTCGAAATATTTTGATAAGCTCGCTCGCCTGTTGTTGAAACGGGATTTTAATGTGTAAAACTCTTTAATCAGCTCGAAAAATTATGTACGTCGATGTGAATATTTGTAGTGGATTTTTTAAATAGATAAATTGTTATAACTTTACGTCTTTTTAGCGTGTCGACAACTAAATAAATATATCGATTATCTAATACTAACACGGTTTAAAAACAAATAATAACAATTGGGTATATAGTCAGGATGGGGTATTGTTATGCAAAAACTTTGTAAACGAATTGACCGTGAATACGCAAAGCAATCGTAATTTACATTATTGTATTTCGTTGAATTGGCATGGATAACTTTTGATGACATTTCTACTTTTGCATTTTTTTATCACAAACACGTGTCATGTGCGATAAGCGAATTTAACTAGTTGAGAACCGAGGCATAAAATCAGTAAGAGGGAGGTGTCATTTGGAGACGAGTGAGAAAGTTTTCTCGGGAGGAACATTTCGACATCAGTCAGCAGCTCTACAAGAATAACACCTTGAGAACGGCTATGCGAAAGGTAGGTCGTCCCTGGGGGGCAGTATGCTCAAGGCGGCAGAAAATTAACGTGCCCTCCCGGGAAATCTAGAGGCAGCCTTAGAGCCTTCCGGCCGCTGCGCCCGCCGCGCCCACTCCGCAGGGACGTATTTAATATCCCGCTCTCTTAGGCCCACAGCGTCTGAAACCTTTGTAGGTTTTGTACCTTGTATCACAGCAAATAAGGTTACATGAAAAGTAATTAGTACCAAATTATAACTTCACTTTAAATAAGGATAAGTAGTGTGCGAAAAAGATATTTTTTGAATGCCTATTTGTTATTTCCTAAAGGTTTTTTGTATTTACTTTTTACATATCATGTATTTACCAAAACCACATCGGTAACTGTTAGAAAGGGGTCTGCAAAACTATAAATTGGACTTAGCGAAAGTTTAAACGGGATCACGTACCCTAAATGTGAATTTTAAACCAGGGTAAAATTGTCGTGGAGTTGCAATGAGGCGCCTCGCAAGTGGATTAGAGGGTCCGGCCGCAAGCTGCCTTTGCCGCCGGACACGTTGACACTGTGGAACTTACACATAACGAACTAATAGAAACTTAACTGAAAAATCTATTTATTTTGTTGGTAGTTTATAGTAGCCTTTCTGTATTTCGTCTCAATTAATGTTTGAAATAAGTAGGTTTTATAAAAGTAGCAGCATATTTTTAAAAACCATCGACCCTTTAATTTATTCCGGCTTCATCAGAATGAAAGTGGACCAAACAAATGTCTAAAATAAAATTTTATTTACAGATGCAGACATCAAATCGGAGAGCATGGACAGTTTTGCATCGGGTGAGTAATTTTGATCACAAACTATATTTGGAACATAATTAGACCGAGAAGGGTGCGTCCATACTTACGTTGTTAATATTTGAATAGTGAAAAGTATAAAAGGTGTAAGTTGTAGGAGTAGGAGAGTCGGCGTCGTTAACGGAGCCCTGGAGGGCCTTTGACCAACTCCCCGCCTCGCAATACTGCCGAAAAGATAAAATGAACATAAAGTTGAGGAGCAGATATTTCCGCTCAGAGGAATCGTAGTCTCTCTCCCGGCGACACTAAACCGCGGCTACGACTACCGACACGCAGTTTGCGGAACCAAAACGCGCGTTTGGCTTCCTCACTACATATAAGTACTTGAAATTTTACATTTAATTCTTTCGAAATCACACTTCGAGTACGTAATGTCTTTTGAAACTTTAATTACTTCTGTATCGATTTTAATAATATTGATACCTAAGTTATTAAAATATTTTGCAATGTCAAAGTTATTTTTTGTGCAATTTTATATAAGTTAATATTTAAAAATGTACGTTGCCAAACTTAAACTTAAGTCCGAATTTGAATATAAAAATGTATCATTAGTAATGTCAATAATGGCAGTTAAATAGAATATTTTCAATTTTGTATTTACTATAAACAGAAGTGGTGTAATTTGTTTACAAGTTAAATGTGAAATTAAGAAGTGTCGGGCCTGGGCCGCGCCGCGCGCTCGCCACACGCTAAGTGACGAACGATGTTCACAATTTAAGGCGTCCGTTTTAATTGTAAGTTGGGGCGACTTCGGCAATGCAATTTTGGCGCCACATTTCATAACAATTGCATCCTTTTTTAATATCTAGATTTTACCTAAAGGGAAATAATTTGGACGTTCATTTTTTGTTTATTTATATTTCATTAGCATTATTTAGGTTTCAATAGCACAACAGGTGAGCTCTACTTATGAAAATTTTACGGTGTAGTACAAACATCAAACAACGAAGACGATTTTCATTAAATTGAATCAAGAACAACACCTGTTATTTTACAAGATTCGACATCTAAGTATCGATAAGTTGTTAATTATAACCGAATATAAAAAAGTTTACTGTCGTTGACTAAATTGTTCTTTCTCTAAATTAAATTCAACCCAAATAGTGCAATAAAAAATATAAGAAATATGCAACTAATCTTTCTTTTGGGATTTGATCGCGATTCGGAATTTTCTAACACTACAGGGTAATGAATAAAATATCGCCTCTAAATTTAGAATCAAATATAATAGTAAAATAATCAGTCGGAAATGTGGAATGGTGGCCGGTCAAAGTGTCGGGCGTATAAATCGTACGCGAAACTAATTGTCACCTAAAATAAAGTGACGGGTGGACTTTTATCAGGACGTATAGCGACACGGTTCCGCAATCAGGTGCAGTTTAAAATGTGCATTTGCAATGCTGGGACGGGCGGCGGGCGGCGCGGGCGGGGGGCGCGGGCGGGCGGCGAGCGGCGGCGCAGGGCGCGGGTAGATATGCATTTTCAATAATTGACGGTCAGACGTGGTGCGGGCGGGGGAGAGGACACATTAAAATGTTCCACCGATAAACTTTGCACACTTCACCGTCAGCGACCTTTTATCATGAACTGCCAAAAAGCATTTAGATTGAGCTTGTTTACAAATAGAATATACTATTATGAATAGATGAAGCGAAATTTTTGTTGTTTATAATCAATGCCATTTAATTTTCAGTTAAGCGTAGTTTAAAATATCGAAACATTTAATTATTGTAACTATTTCTTGGGCGAGTTGATCTACGTACTAAGATGTTTTAAGCATATGTCTATCCCCTAAATTTTCTAATTAAGAAACTATTCGTAGTACAAATAAGGTGCCGCCGGGAGGTAATTTAAATGTAGGAACATGTTCTTTACGCCAGTCTGTGGACGGACAGCTGTGACGGAGTATTTCGGTTGCAAGATGTTAGAAATAATTGTGTTCTTTGTTTTATATGTAATTTTAATGTTAAATTTGTACATGCATCAATGTTACAAAAACCATAATTTTAATGCGTATCTACTGAAATTATTCTTCTAACTTTGTAATTTATTGAAGAATGTAGTGTCGCATTTTTCAATCTCTCGTAACATCTTTACGAAAACAAAGAAAGTTTTTCTTGTGTTATTTTCGTAGGGAGATCACGTAGGCGCGCACCTCATCTGCGGCGCTCCCTGTGCGCAGATAAAATTTAAAATTCAAGGCCGCGTTAACGAACCGGCCCCGCGAAGAAATAGATATTCAAATGCGAGGTCCCATATTAACATTTATGGCAAGTTTGCGGGCGCGAGACAAAGGCGGGCCCCCGCGGGCCGAGGTCGACCGACTACAAGGCAACTCGCGCTTTACTGTCTACGTATATCTGTTTATTTACACCACTGCATTGTTTACTCTATCGTTTACTTTTCTATTATTCTCATCAATCATCTTTGGCAAAATGTAATTATGGTTACGCCTTCAATTTAACCACGAGGTATCTATGATCGCAGCTTACTTCAGGAATTCGATAAGCTATGCCATTTATATTTCCTACTTAATGTCTTTGTTACGAGTTTTGTTGTTATCTAGTTGTTACGACTCTAATAAGATAAAGATCTTAAGGCTACCAGAGAATTTAGTATGCACTTGCAAAAATTATAGAAATTACCAATTGTGGTTGTATAGCTTTTGTTTACTTGAAGAACTTTTGTTCAGCTAAACGATGTTCGCTTCATCTTGAAAAGGTGGTTTTACGTTCATAAATATTTCCACGTCGATGATTTTAGAATCGCTTCGACAATGAGTTAGAGCTACAAGAATGCCGTAAACTAGACAAAGGAGGCAAAGCATTATGTTCGGCTGTACCATTCGCAGCGAAGACAAATAAAAGTTTCAGAGAAAACAAATCAAAATCTCAATTCTGGTGGCTGCATTATTTATGTGATATTGCTTGGCGACTGTCGACGTCCCCCTTTTTCTTTTCTATAAAGTTGCGGTCTATATTATTCCCACTTTCACAACTTTCCCGAGCGGCACTTAAAAATGATAGACCGCCGTGATTATACTTAACTTTGTATTTTCGATTCACCTTTTCGTTAGATTTAATCTTGCGAAGGTCATTTAGAAGTTCAAAAGGCTTTGTACATTGTATTGTTGCGGTGGAATTAAATCGGAATAGTGTTTTGTTCCAAAAGAGGCTTTTATTCGACACACACGTTTCTTATTAATATCGGGCGGCCGAAATGGCCGAAGACGTCCCCAGCGCTCGTTCTCTCCCAAATAAAATTGCCGCTATCTAAACAAAGAGCCCTAATTATTCGGCCGTGGCGGGCGGGGTCGCTCTCTTATGGGTGTTCTGGGGCCCATTTCGCTTCTCGTATAGCGCCCTGGGGAGCGTCGGGCGCCGCCTAGCCAATCGCTGGATGGAGGAACGGCCGATCCGCAACCTTTTTATACGCGATATCGGCGTCGGCGCCGGACCCGAGCCCCCCGCACTGCCCGCTCCACCCCGCGCCACACGCTTGGTGGTGAATTAAAAGTTGCAAACCGCACATCTGATTACCCCAAACATACATTACTACCGATCGCCAATCTCGATAAGCCACAACTAATTTATTGCTCTCATGTATCGCTTTAATTCTCTTGTTTTTTTCATTTGTAATCACATTATTTTACTAGTAGTATATCTTATATACTATTTTATAAGTCTCAAAGGTAGTTTAGCAATAAACGAAAAATGATCGTGATATCTGTGTCCCTTTTGAACGTAACTTGAAAGCTTATTTATTTGCAATACCGATGTAGAATACGCCTCTGTGTAATCTAGATCATTATTTGTTTTGTGAAAATGTATAGAAAGGCTTCATATTTCTCTTTACGAAACAAATAAAAGGTTCCAATAGGTGTCTATTATATAAAGTTTGAATGTGAACGAGTTATAAGGGCGGCGGTACCGGTTGTACACTTTAGAACTGATTTTAATTTGCACCCGATTTTATTTTGAGACAATGAATTGGATATAAAGGGTTTCCGAGCTGTTTTTGCCTCCGGGCGCATTGTCTTCGCCCTACGCCTTTGCTGGATTTCCATTGTGTAGAAATTATGAAAGAAAAAAGGTGATATCGAATGTCGGTGCGAGCGGAGGGCGGGCGAGGCGCGGCGCGGCGTGGGCGACACACGACACCCGCGCCCGCTCGCGCGCCCTTGTACGCGCCCGCGCCCGCTGCCATTGTGCTCACTGCTTACCTATTCATCCGCCGCCTATTCCTTTGCAATGTTTTAAGCATTCGATTGCCCTCGCTGCTATTAAAGGGTTCCCAAGAAGCACGTATAATATGAAGTTTTTTTCTTGTTTTGTCTTTCAGTCGAGCTGTAGGGTTCGTTCATTGTTTCTGTAGTGAATCGCAACGACTGAATGGGTCCCCGGCATTCACTGGACCCGCTCCCGATCGCAAGATGATTATAATGAACGGGCGCGGCGGCGGGGCGGGTGTCGTGGTCAGCCGAGGTGTCGACAACAAACCACCTACCTAGCACGACGCGTCGTGAATCGTTATGACAACAATAAAATGCATTTTACGCCTTTCACTTACGTTGCCGGCGGCACGGCGCTCTATTAAACCTCAACACAACTAAAACTCAAAAATGTTGGCGCATTCCTAACGCCTGGGAATTCAATTAAACTTAGATTTTTGTATATCTCGTGGGAAAGTCATAATAACCAATCATTTACAACGTTGATAACCAGTATTAGAAAGATCGCTTCGAATCAAGCGGATTTTTATGTTTGTGTGGATATTCTATAGGCACATTTATTTTGACTAAGCACAGAAAAAAGTGTATGACTAAGAAAACAGTTAGTGGGACATTAGACCGGTTCCCACGGCGCTGTGGTTACTTGGCGTTTTTCACAGTTGGTACCATGCGGTTTGGCGTTAGCGGGACCAAATGCTCCGCGAATGTTCCGCGCCTCAAACAATAGAGTACGCCGCCGGAGACCGTACAATTTGATAATCAATGAGTATCGTAACTTCACGCTATCAATGCCAATGGGAAAACTTGTAGTAAATAATTATAAACTGCTAGCTTTCGCCAGCGAATCAGTCAGCGTGGAATTAAAAAAAACAAAAGTGAGTAGCCTATGTGTTCTTACAGACTTTCATCTACATTTGCACCAAATTTAATCAAAATCTATTCAGCCGTTTAGGCTACAAACTCTAACAAACGTCCATCCATCGCATTTATATTATTAGTAAGATTTTACATTGTCATATTTACTTTAAGCTTTATTAAGCTATATTGAGCTTTGGTCCCTGAAGGTCAAGAAGGTTAACATAAAATTGAAAGGTGTCTGGTAATAAGACAAGTATAGTTATAAAGTGAGTTGGTATGCTATAAAATCTCTCATGTTAACTTTAAGTCAATGTTAAAATTGTTTAAGTTTTGGGTGTCGGGGAGTGCGGCATCTCTGGCCATGCATAACTGAGTGCATCTGAGCCAGCAAGCGACGCAATATCTGAACCTCCCCGGGGCCGCGCGTCCTCGATTTAACTTCCCTCACCATTCACCACAGCAAGTTCCTCAGTGGCCTGGATGCATTAAATTCGTATTTAGATAAGATGCAATATTAGGTATAAATATTATCGCTATCTAGAAACTTATCTTATTTACATTAAAAATGCGAAAGCTTAGATGGAAGGATATTTTTTACAGTTTGCCGCCTAAACCGTTATGCGGATCTCGATGAAAATTTATATAGATGTAGTGCATAGTCTGGAAGAATACATTAGACTACTATTGTTTTTTACTCCACGCGGACGGAGTCGTGGGCGAAAGCTAGTAGAAATAAAAAAATGACTGTACAAAATTGTTTAGAAACTTTGCATTACTTTACATATCATGATATCCATGATTATTTCCGTTGTCAAACATCTAAGGATTAGAAAATATTACGCAGTATTGTAGTGATACAGGTGAAGAAAACAGTGACAAGTCACAATGTAACTTTAGGATAGGTTATCAAATAGTTACAAAGTTGGCAACAGTTGTAAAATTGGTAATAGATTCGCGCGCACAGACACCGATGAAATGAGAGATGAGTTCTGTGCTATCGGCTATCAGCGCTGAGATGTAAGGCGCGCGGCCGCGGCGGCGAGCGCGGCAAAGCGCGGAGATCGTATCGCACGCCTTTCATCTCGCCGCCACAACCTCAAGCCACCGTTTGTTGACACACCAACATCCTAATCGTCTGTTACGTTCCGTAATTATATCACATTACTCCACAACATCTACTAACGATATATAATATAAATGAGATTACAAACATAATTACTTAGTAAGGTTTGTAAAATTAACATGTTTACTAAACCCGTTATTCACACGCAAAACATTTTAAAGTATTAAAAGAAAGAACGTACGATTTCATTCGGAGTCTTGTACTTAATTGTCTTACACATTAATGTAGAGATAATCCTATCATGGGGTCTTACCACAAATAGTACGAACGACTTCGTAACGTCGTCCCCGAAATTTTTACTAGATTTGTTCAGCGCCCTACCGAACGTAAAGTACACCAAATCTCATAAAAGTTACGAATACGTACTTGCAAGTGCACCGCAAATGTTCATAATAGAATCTTTGCTTAAAATTACAAAATTCTTAAATATAAGTAGCGTACTCTAGCGGCAAAGAGAGAAAGTTGTGTTCAGCGAGGGTGTGTAAGGGTTGTTTTACTGACTCGTCACCCATAACACTGACATCTAACGGCAAACTTTGGAATCATTACGTTTACCAAAAGTTGTGTAGCTTTCCATGTTCGTAATTAATGATTTAATTAGTCTATATTACCGAATAACTAAAGTTTATTTTTCGAATGGGTAAAGGATAACTAATATCTTTATTTGTTTAATGTAATCATAGAGACAAAGTAAAACGTTAGTTATTTTGGTAACTATTTCCCGATTTATAATGTAAGTTTACAGCAAAATCAATTAAATATTTTGCACCCTAAATTAAACATGACAACACAAGAAAATAGATACGAAATTAAAAGTTTACGATAAAAAAAATATCAAATTAATAATAGACCATGATTTATTTAGTTAAGGTTTAATATCGTAGGAGTTAATAATTGTTTATTATAATGCAACTTCTAAAATTTTGTAAAACAAGACTAAATTATTTAAAAATACCACAATAATACGTAACCCGAGAAAACCTTTAAATATCCTCCTTTGCTTCGCAATGGTGACTTTAGCATTTATTTATAGTTGCTATTTTAGTTTGCAAAAATACATCTACACGACAAATAAAAAAATAGGGCGTGTCGCGCTGGGCGGGACAAGGGCTACGAGGGGCGGGGCCAGCGCCACCCATCGCACCCACGTGTGCACCCATACCGACACGCCCATTTGTTTTTAAAGTGTCTTAATTGTGATCATATTTACCATGGGTCATGGTCTCTAAATGTCATTACTACCTATTAAACTACAGCTACGGGTATTGAAATATAAAACTTTTAGAATCTAACATCATTAACATCGATAAATACGAAAAAATGATCAAAGTACTTAGGTATAAGTAATTACATCTTTAATTAAATACTGAATTGTTAACGCGGAAAAAAACAAAATAAAAAACACAGTTAAGTAATCAAGTTGGTCAATTATCAATGACAGCAAAGACACGGTGAATAGATGAATTTAACGTGGTCATTGAGTTTGCAGCACTTACAGAGTGAGATGGAGAGAGATAGAAAGAGATAGTGGACAGTATAATGGCTTTTAAAATCCGTGAAATTAACGCCGGCGGCGCGACCACCCAAAAATAGGATGGACATCCGTTAATCGATGACTGCTCTCTACTCTATTTGGCTACTGCAAAAGCCTTTGACAGAAACGTAAAACTTAAAATAAAATCTATACTTAGCAATTACTTAAGTAGTAAATTAATCTTATTATAGCCGTTACGATTTACCTAAAGTGGTAAAACTATACTATCAAACTAATATAAAAGTTTGCATAGATGAATGTTTGTTACTACGTATCTACAAATGGCGTGAGGTAGAGCATAGACTCCGAGAATACATAGGCTATTTAATAATTTTTTTTAATTTATGCGCGGACGGGGTCGCTGTCAAAAGCTAGTTGAATTATTAAGTACAAAATATTTGAAACTGAAGTCCTTAAGTATGTCACTAGTTTCTGTGATGCTATGGGAACTAATATTAAAACGTAATAATGTAAAGCAATTTGCGGCGAGCTCCTAACACTCTGGTCACGACTCGCGGCTCCGAATAACATTCGTCACTCGTCACCTTAATCATTGGACACAAGACCTATTGCTTAAAGAAACACGATTTTCCATTCGTATTTCATCATTCGTTTTAAAGTTCAATTTTCTTTGAAACAACTTATAACAAAAATATATATATTGATAGCATATCTACCGACAGTAAAAATTGATCTCAATAAACTAATGATATCGTCAAAATGCTAGATTATAACAACATCTAGTCAACGTCTTACCAATCACTGTGATTAGTCAGTGACCGCAAACGGAGGCAGGTGATGTCTGAGAGCCAAGCAGGTGCCAAATTCCGTGATGACTTTATTCACTGCGCGTGCGCAACCAATGTCCTTTCCTTTTGCATTTTAATGCTTTTTTAGAACAATTTAAATCCAATCTATCGTGATTTTACTATGCCTATTAGATACGACAGAAATCAAAATGATTTTACTTACGAGATACTCAAGTACTAATT
>DVQG01000191.1:0-17641 GCA_018231605.1 Papilio ambrax
GCTACAAACTCTAACAAACATACATCCATCCATCTAAACTTTCGCATCTATGAAATAAGTAAGATTAAAAAAATGTTCAAAACAGTTATGCCAATTAGTTTGATGTTTTTAAATGTATTTTAGTCATTGGTCAATGACTGCGGAGCTCGCAGCAGCACAAGAGAAGCAGATGGAAGTGTGTCCTGTATGCGGTGCTTTCCTGATTGTTGGTGATGCTCAGCAACGCATCGATGACCATCTCTCTGGCAAACAGCATGTCGGGTATGATACTATTAGTTCAGATCTACACAGGAAAATCATGTAATTTTACAAATATTTCATTTAGGAAATGACTTTATTTTAAAAAAAATTTAATAGTCAGTTGATTATTTTTAATCTATGTAAACCTATGCCAAAGAACAACAAAGAAGTTTAAATGAAACTTTTTGTCTTTCAATTATTTTAATGTTTTTTTGAATAGTATTAAGTACAGTCAGCTACATACTAGAATTCCTCAAATTTACCTAAGTTTGAGGAATTCTAGTATGTTTCCAATCAGGCATTGATGCTATTGATGAATATGTGTATACTATTTTTGAAATTGAAGCCTTATACAAGTTTTGTGAATTTATGCATATTGATGCAGCTGACCACATGTAATAATTAGTACAACAAGAATTACAAAACTATCTAAACAATTTTACTCTTTTAATTCTTTAAACACAGACTTATCAATTCTAGAGATGTTAATTTAAACAAAGATTCATTCCAAAATAGTATAGATAAAAATGACGTGTGAAACCAAGATGGGTTAATATTAAATATAACTTTGAACTGTCGTGGTTTTTACAAATGTAATGTTTGGGTTGTTTTAGCTGCCGATATTTCGGCACAGTTGCATGCGCCATGTTCACGGGCAGTAAGCCCGTATCTTACGAACGTAATATTAAATATGTTAAAATGTAGTTACTCTATTCCATTGAACTATGACTATAGGTATTTCAAGCTACGTCACGCGTACGAGGAGATGAGCGAGGCGCGGGAGAGGGAGCAGCAGGAGAAAGAGAAGAAGCGACGCGAGGACCGCGAGCGGGAGCGGGAGCGCAGCATGCGGGGCGCGGGGGGTGCGGGCGGCGCGGGGGGCGGGCTCGGCTCCGACCGCCGCGACCGCGAGCGCATGGAGCGCGACCGCTCCGACAAGGACAGGGAACGAGACCGCACCGACAGGGATAAGGAACGACACCGGTGAGACACACTTTTAACCCTTAAATACACCATTTTTTTCGTTTTAAATACCCTAAATTGAAACGGGTAATAAACTGAACATTAAGGGAAAATAAAAAAAAATAGTCTATTGCGTAAGGAAGAAAAGACTGATGTATAAAATCATCATGCATTTAAAGGTTAATACTTGGATTATTAGAATTAATCAATACTTGAGTTTTATTTATATGTTTTCATGAAACAGTACAATTGTGACTATATTTAAAAATATCTTTTAATATCTTTATTACATGAATTCCAATAAAAATGCAGTTGTGCTGAAACATAGAATAGCATTATCAGCAAGTTTTTTTAATTTATTGTTACCAATACAGTTATAGTTACTTCTTACCTCAATATACTTGATTTATAATTAAATCATTGCAATGTGGGGATACGGAATTGTGGAAAACTCTAGGGGAGACGTATGTCGAAGACAACCTGACAAAGCAACTGGAAGCTGAAAATTACTTGTATACTTATGTATATTGTTTTTTAGCTTTATTTTTTTTTGTTTATATCAAATATTAGCTGTTCCTGGCAGCTTCATCCGCATGAGGTTAAAACAACTTTATTTTATTGTTTACGTTTGTCAAATGTCAAAATTCAAATGCATAATAAGTGACAATCTTGCTTCCTTATTGTTCGCAGCTTGTAGTTTATGGTTCTTTTCCATATGAAGATATTTTCCCAATTTTTTCACTCCCTAAGTTTAATAGCGTAATAATATATAGCCTAAAGCGTATCGTAAGTGTGAGGCTTTTATTAAAGAAATTATTATTCAATAATATGGTGTGATTACTGACATCCTACGCTACAAAGTAGTGTGTGTTTAAGCTTTACTGTATTATATTAGTATAGATGTGTTAAAATGTCAATAAGGGCTTAACTATCTATTTATCTTCTTGCAATGTTGTGGACAGTTCCGTGCGCGAGGAGAAGGGCGGGCGCCACGAGGAGCGCGAGCGGGACGGCGAGCGGCACAGAGAGCGCGAGCGCGAGCGGGACAGGGACAGGGACAAGGAGCGCGAGCGGGAGCGCGACCGCGACCGCGAACGGAAGCATCGCAAGGACCGTCGTGAGTGACCAACCTCTATACCATACTCATTATGCCCGCGACTCAGCCTACATCGAATTAATTAAAAATACACAAGCAAGTAGCCTATGTGTTCTTCCAGACTATCTACATCTGTAACAAATTTCATCCAAATCCATTCAGCCTTTAGGCTACAAACTCTCATCCATATAAGCTTTCGCATTTATAATATTAGTTTATACTATGCTAGCTGTTGCTCGCGACTTCGTCCGCGTGAAATAATAAAATATACTCACCGACAAAATAGCTTTTTAATGGTCAAAGAATTTTTGGAATCGACCCAATAGTTTTATGGTAATTTGAATTTACAAAAATACAAATCTTTCTTCTACATAATATTAGTATAGATAAAGATTTTACAATGTTTTAATCGAATTAACGACGATATTGTTATTATTTGCGATGTGTGCAGGTTCTCCGCACGAGCGGTCGCGCCGCCGCTCCCGCGAGCGCGAGCGCCATTAATGGACTGAGGTATCACAAAAGCGCCAGAGACCGGTAAGTATAGTTCCTGCGCACCGCTTCTTACGTAAACACCTCGTCATTCCACTGTCGGCTCACTCTGAGGTACCTATACCATATATCCTAACGACTAATACACGACAAACATTCACAAATTACCCTTCCTCCTAAAAACAATGAATAAACAAGTAATAAAGTGAACACTGTTATTTTACAGCTGATAGTATCATATCAAAATAAAACATCGGTACATATGGCAAATATGAGGGGTTTTGTTGAGCCCGTTACTGTATTCTGTAGTTGTCGTCACGCCGACGGACTTGGCAGGTATTTTAATTGGTATTTTGAGCAGCTGCTTGTGCTGAGAGTTGGAAAATTTCGTTGGTAAATCCGCGCGCGGCTTCGCAGGAACGGTGTGGCCGCGCATTCGAGGTATTCTCATTATAAATATCTAGCGTATAACGAGTTGCCTGCGACCGTCCGGAATGACCGATGTCAGGTATTTGTTAGGTATTGTTCCGCTCTAGGGTGTTAGGGAATTCAACACCTCCCGCTTAGCACAAACATTACAATTGAACTGTGAGAGTACTTTTGTCAGCCGCTTTGTCTGTACATTGCCATCACATAGTTGCCATGTCGCGGACGTGACGGGCCGCGTCTCATATGCGCCTCGTCTAAATATCGGATCCTGTTTTCTGTCATCTGTATATTTGCAGGTACCCACATTAAATATATAGCAACAAGTTTATTTACTACAACTTGGTGCTATATTATGAAATAAATACCCTAAATAATTTTTGAACTCATGTTTGACAATAATCTTGATTTTTATATTTCAATTTTCATTTTAACTAGAATGATTACTGTCGCATGTGAGTTCAAAATGAATACTACCCACGCTAGTTTCTAGCTTTTCGATGGACTTTTCAGTTGGAACCGCAGAAGAATTAGGAAGAACTTGGATGGCTGTCATCAATGAGGTACTTTTGAAATTAAGGCACCTGTGAAGCTGAAGAGAAAACGGTGGAAACTTCCAGAAAATCTCCAACGGCAACGGTTTCGAGGTGACATAGCATAGTCGCGGTATTATTAAGAAGGTTAAAATATAAAGAAATAATTGGTCAATGCATGTATGTTATAAGCTAGATATGAACTTGTTATTTTTTCGCCTAAAAATATGTTTGTAAGTTGTAGCTACCTCTACCATCTTATCCCTAGGGAGGTTAAATTCTGTATACCAGAGTCCACTGAGGAGTGATTCAGGTATTTATCTTTTTTCTTACACTTGTGAATTGTAATAAATTTGACTACGAATAGAATGTGTGAGCCATCCAATAAGGATTATTTTATTAAATTTTAAAGCTACTTTGTTGTGTTTCATTTATCACCCTTCCTTTTTCTTCGTGGTCAAGGAAACAACAGATCCAGAAGTAGTGTTAATTTGGTAGGTTCACTGCTAATGGTGGCATAACGAAGATTTGTTTTGGCTTGTTCTTCGCCGCCACATCAGTCAAACGACATTGCGTGATTCATATATGTAAAGTATCGTTTATTCTCAAATATTTCACTATTCACTTCCGTGGAGTTAGTTCCTTCACATTCCAGTTTTTTAACTTTTATTGATGCAAATGAAATGATGTAAGGTTTGGGAGTTTCTGCTTTGTCCGTAAAAACTCTTAATTTTTAGCGTGAGGATAGTGCCCACAAAAAAGTTTTTGTAATGGTAATCGCTGGAGAATCTTGACTGAGGTTGATAGTACAAGAAAGACTTCTGTCAAAACTTATCGCAAATCTTTGCTCTGTGATCTGTGATATCTATGTAGTTCCTGTTTTATATGCTCTCTGATCTGACAGTGATAGTGACGTTTTAGTTTCAGTCAAGTTGTCAAAAGTTTACACATCTTTATCTTCAAATCAATATTTTGTAATTATAAATAAATGTATATAATTACATTTTTTTTAACAACTGCGTATAGTACAAAATAAGGTGCGCATTTCAATGCACATTCCATGATATAATACAAGTAAAATGGGTGCCCTTTTTGGTAAAAATAAAAAACCTGTGAGCAGGGTAACTGAACAAGATAAGGCAGTATTGCAGCTAAAGCAACAAAGAGATAAACTAAAGCAATATCAAAAGAAAATAGAACTTAACTTAGAAAGAGATCGGCAATTAGCTAAGAAACTGCTCTCCGAAGATAAACGAGATAAAGCTAAGCTTCTATTGAAAAAGAAAAGATATCAGGAACAGTTGCTGCAGAACACGGATTCTCAACTAGAAAAGTTGGAGCAGTTAACCCACGATCTCGAATTCACACAAATTGAAGTACAGGTATGTATTTTGTATTCCACATTGGTTTATATTTCATTGTTGGAAGTTAATTTTATGTACTCAATTCCCATATTATTAATCAGAGCATCGAGTTACACTGTTGTAACGATTATATTTAAAATTTAATAATTATTACTTTTTATCCATGGAAAACCCACCAGCATAAAAGTTGTTCAAATTTTCACTATCTAATCTTATTTGAAGGTATTAGAGGGTTTGAAGACTGGAAATGCTGCATTGAAGAAGGTACATGATATTCTAAACATAGATGAGATAGAGAAAATTATGGATGAAACTCGAGAAGGTATTGAGAAACAGAGGGAGATTGATGAAATGATTTCCGGACAACTGACTTCAGAGGATGATGAAGCTATTGAAGCTGAGCTTGAATCTATTCTTGATGTTGCTGATCAGTTGCCAGATGTACCTGAAGACAAAGTGCCAGAGGCAAAGGCTGAGGATATCCCTGAAAGGCCACAAAGAGTTAAGAATAAGGCAAACAAGGTAGCAGTTGAAGCATGATTAAAATCTTAGATTAAGATATATATAAAACATAAATGTATATAAACATATTGTACAAATACATCAATAAACAAATTATATTTTGCAACTCATTTCTTTGTTGGTGGTGCTGCGGTTAAGCATTTTTCATAATCTATAATTCATCTAAATAAGATAGATTTGTTTGACAATTTATTTCAAATTTAGTACTAATGGTGTGTAAAATCAGCCATAAATCTTATCGATTTTTATTCTTCTAGAAGTTGGAATCGATAGTTTCATAGTTATAACTTATGAATTTAAAAAAAAACACAGTTTTCTCAAATTTACAACGACCATACCAAATAATGAAAGTAAGTAAATCTTTATTACTACTACAGCCGTACATAATCAAATTGGATTTCGTTAATTCTGTCATCACTAAATTCTCTACACTATAATCAAAACTAGAATTGTCCTCTAAATTAGTTAATAGGAAAATAATAATTTTAGTTGAGTTCAATAACTATTTAAGCCGATTCGATATTCGGTTCGTTCATAATTGTTCACTATGCGTGTTTGTTTCGTCACTACAATACCTGTGCATACAGCATTTGCCTTCATACACATTGTATTCGATACTTCATATGCGTCATTTATCAAACTAATCTATCTTATTTAAACAAACTATAAAGATTGTTATTCAATCATTGCCATATGGTTTTTGAATTCCACATGTAGTTTGTCTTATGTCCAGCTGACAAAGGCTGATGTATTTTTTATCTAACTTCATCATGAGAGAAGAGAAATATGGATGCAATCTGCAGATTTAAAAAAAATCAACAAAGTGTAACTAGCCTTTGTTAGGCTATTTATGTGAACTTACGTTATGATTACATAGATGAACCTACAATGTTGTATTTTCAAAAGATTTTCTCTGTAGTAGCTTACTGAGCCTAAGGGAGGGGGGGCGGGGGCTGGGGTTAATAAAAAAAACAATATTGCTTTCATATTTTAATCTCATTCATATCAAAGTACTGAACATAAGTTAAGTTTTTATTTTACATTATTGTATCTATGCTTTAAGATTTCTCTATAAAATATAAATTAGCGTGGCACCATTAAGGTTGACATTACCAAATATGCCTTGTGATACAAAATACTCCCACCAAACCTCACAAAAACTTAAAAATATCAGACGATTCAAAATCGTTTAATACCTCTCTTTTAGTTATAACATAGTTAAATTTTAAGTTTTACATAATTGATATAATATACCTATTAGTCTTAAATTCCCTACCTTTATAACTATATTATTACTATTTATATACAGATTAGGTACATACTATGATAATGTTTACAAGCCGTGTAACAATTACATGTGAAGTGATTACAACACCACTCCGCTAACCGGGTCGCCTAACTTAACAAATACAATCCATTCCCACATCTATACAACACATTAATGTTATAACCAAAGAGATTTACTTTATCATAGACGGGATGTTACAAAACAAAACCATAGACTACTAATATAGACCAATAAGTTTAACTTAATCAAACAAGTGTTTTGAGATTTGAGAGAGAAGTGGATTCCCTGAGGTTGGAACTGATTAGTTACCAATAAAGAAATAAAAATTTTAAGTGGGAAATAAATGCCCAATATTTGATTAAGGGTTATTGGACCAAGTGGGCTTAATCAAATCTCTAACCTGCGTAAACATCCTTGTTTGACTGCAGTTTCAGGTGTCCACTCTATAACAAGTATTGAATCTCTACGGTTATAACCAAATCAGTTCCAAACACAGTTGACATCAGCAAAAGTACACATGATCAGTGAAAAAACATCTAATTAATTTTTCTTCAAACTTAGAAAATATTTAAAAGCTAGGAAAACAGTGATTGGCCATAAAACAGAAATCTTTAAACCTTGTACTGGGCAATAATGGCAAAGGATATAATACTAACAAAAGATACATGAAAACAATACATATTTAAAACATACTTACAAAATTATAACTTCATAGTTATTCATTTTCATTTCTGATGGTCCCCAATTTGAATGAGACGGGTAAAAATTAAATAAACAGGTATGTGATTTCCTGCATTGATTAATGTTAAAGACGTAAAAATAAAAATTATAGTATATTTTGATAACATTACTGTTGCAGGAAATGTGATTAATGAATTTAATCTTTCGTACAATCCGACCTATTTCTTATTAAACGTGATCACAGTTGTTTTATTAAAATGTCTATTACCTTAAAAGTTATTAGCAAACCTAGTCGACCAGTTAGTTACTAGATTTAGTTCAAATGCATATTATGTTAAAATAAGTTAAAACACATTTACTAATAAAAATCCAAATGATTCTTCAAATTTCTGTTAACACTGTCGAATTAAAATTCATATAAAAAATACGAGATAAAAATTGCCGGTAGGAATGTAATTTTTTTGAGAGGTGACAATTTTAATAACCTTATCCAAATGAGATGGACAGTTCAGAAAGTATATGAATACAAAATTCCCAATGTGTACCTAGTACTTTTCTATACAAAAATGAATTTGTCATTTTACATCTATCTTTCATCAAATCACGATTTCTCAATTATAATCAACATAAATTCACAAAAACACTCCAATCACCTATACACTTTCTACAATAACATAATAAAAAGCAAAACTATTTGAACTTTTTACAACAAATTTTACATAATAAAACAGACATTACAAGATTGACGCAAGCGTTGAGAAACGCCAATTATAAAATCACAATATTTACTAATTTATAACACAAAATCTATCATCCCTTTTAACCTCTTATTTTACTTCCATATACTTCTGTATATTTCACCACCTTCTCTAAGTATTATATGTAAAATACTTTACAATATTTCATTCTCTCTCAAATATATGGTGTTACATTTCATACAGTACTTTAAATATTATTACATATGTTAAAGAATTGTTATTAAAGGTAGAACTGGCATTTTTAACTTAGTAGTAAATAATTATGTCAATGCGTTAAAAGTTTGGTCAAATTATCATAAATTGCCTATTTAAAAAATGACAAAATAAACCAAAACGAAAACATTTTAAAATTCGTTTCATGGACAGGACAACGAAAACATCTTATGTATTATCAATAGCAGTTAAATTCTGCAAGAGGCATTTTCATGGGTTTTTAATGGTTTTCTTGTATTATTTTGCATAGGGGAACTATACTCTGGTTTTGTTTTTGTATTTTTGCGTCGCATAGCAACGGATAGTAGACGCACATGAGTGTACAGGAGATAAAAGTGTTTAGTATCAAACACAACAAACCACTATGTACATGGCATTTACCGTGGACTTAACACTGCTATTTATCTAGCCGGTTCTCACATAGTCCTGTGTAGCACACAGGATATAAAATAAACATGTAATTTTTCACATAGTCTCATTCCGCAGTACCAGGCTCACATAAATGTAAACTGATTGTCACGTACCGTTGCGTGCGACAGGTACCAGGCAAGCATGATTGTAATCAGCCCCCCCTAGACAAAGTGACTTCGATTAACGATGTCGCTTGTAGAACCTACAAAATGTGTCAAAACATAGGAATGAATATGTGACAAGCACGTGACTTATCAATTGTTATGTCAGTTCCATACATTTTTGACTTTTCGATCAGCGATGGCGATATCTAAGGGGACTGGTTACATTACACTGCAACCTGCGCCAGGTACCAGGCGCGCATGAATGTACACTGGTTGCATACTGCAGCGTGCGCCAAGTACCAGGCGCTCATGAATCTGGTTATCACATAGTGGAGCGTGCGGCAGGTACCAGGCGCGCATGATTGAAGTGGTGTCACGTACCGCAGCGTGCGAGGCGAGCATGCGGCTGCGAGTGCGGTCGCTAGTAGTTGACGGTGACGGGATGGTGCGCGACACCGCCGGCGTGGTGCTGCGCGCTAGGCGTATGCGTAAACGTCGCCACACTGGTCGCGCTGCTCGTACCGCCTCGGACCTGCATATTTTATACAATTATATTTAATTTAAATGATTTTCTTTTTTGTAAAATAAAAATTCGTAAATGCATTCTCCAAACTGACCTGGCTAGTAATTTGCATAACAGCATTATTTTGCTGACTCTGGGCGACCTCTTCTTCTGTCGGTCTGTTTTCGTTATTTGTTGCTCTAAAAATGATGAGAAAACATGTTAAAACACTTAGTTTTTTAACAAAAATTGTTTCTATTCGATTTTTATGATACATTGCTATATGCCGATTTGCTCATTGTAAAAACATTCACATGTTTGTTCATATCATCAGAGAAATTAGCGGTATTGCAACTTAAATAACATTCACTTGAACTTTTTGAACGGAAACAACTTAATTGGTTATTTAGTAGCACGGGTGCAATCTACATAGTTTTAAATATGTAATTTTCCTGTAAATATGTGGGCGAGTATACCTGACGTCGTGTTTGCGGTCAGCACGGTCCGCGGCGTCCTTGGCTGCGTCGGGGGCGACGGGCGCGGCGGGCTGCTGCTCACCGGCCGCAGTCTCACCCGCCGTCTGATGCGTGCGCTGGTGTGACACCAAGTGACCTGTAATATACAAAATAAATAACTTTATTAATTTTATTTATATATTTCCCCTTTGGGCAAAGTCTGGTGTCTAAAGTAGTGTGGCGATCACCAGGCCCCCGCCCCACAGACCACAATGAAACTGATAAAACAAAAAATAAAAAAATAAAGAATAAAGAAAATATAAAAGCAATTTAAACTATATGTGACAATGATCCTTATGAGCGGGCGCACTTTACCTAAACTATCCCAAAACTGTTGTGCGATAGTCGATTAATTCGCAGCCAATTCAACTGTTTAGTTGAACAACTAAAAGTCGAGTAGTGTGCGCACCTCCATACAAGCTCATAGGAATGAAAACAAGACTAGTTGTGAGATAGTTTAGTCAAAGGTTTGCGCACGTTGCCATTACTCGCAGGGGTTTTAACAGTCTCGTGACGTCACGCGTTTACTGTACTGAGCAACTGAGTAAAGTTGGACGCGACCGATGTGCGCACGACTAATAAATATTATGCTTAATGATTTAAGTAGTTAAACTAAACGTCTTTAAATTTTTCTTTAATGACGACATATTTCGTTAATAGTTTAGAATAATCGGAGTATTTGAAGTTTAACGTACCTTTGCAAATGAAGTCCTTGGAGCAAATATCGCATCTGAAGGGTCTGTTTCCGCCGCCCTTCTGATGCGACCGCTCGTGGAACAGCAGATTGCCTTTCAACGGGAACGACTTGCCGCACTCCCCGCACGAGTACGGTCTCTCGCCGCAGTTGTGTGCTCTGGGAAAATAACGTCAATATCTTTATTATCATTTTATATTAAGTATAGTTTATCTACATAATAGTAGACAAAACATATTAACAAATTGAGGATTTCCTCCTTTTGGAAGTCAGTTAAAAATAACCTTTACTAACCTATGTGTTCTCCTAGACTGCTCTACATCCTTGCCAAATTTCATGGAGATCCGTACATCAGTGTAGGCTCTCAACAAACTCTAACATCCATACATATAAACTTTCTTATCTTAATATTGATGGATGGATGTTTCTTAGAGTTTGCAGTCTAAAGGGCTGGACGGATTGCGATGAAATTTGGCGTAGATGTAGAGGATAGTCTGGAAGAACACATAGGCTACTCACTTTCTTTTTTTTTAATTCCACGAGGTCGAAGTCGCGGGTGAAAGCTAGTTTATAGTATTTGTGAGATGTATACCTCATATGCGTCATGAGGTGCTCCTTCCTGGTGAAGGGCTTGGAGCAGACCTTGCAGGCGTGCGGCGTGTCGCCCGTGTGCTGCTTCAGGTGGTTGATGAGGTGCTCCTTGCGCGTGAACGTCTTGTCGCAGTACTCGCAGCGGTGCGGCGACTCGCCCGTGTGGATTCTGACAAAAACACATTACTTTAGTTCTCTGATTCCTAAATATATATTAATAAAATACATTTTACCTAGTGTTTATAACTTTGTCAGAAGCGCATCTTGTGCTATCTTCTCTAAATAATGCAGATTTATTATATCTAGTGACAAAATATATTTTATTACATTATATTTGAATCTATAACAGAGGAAGATCGAGAAGGATACTTAGAAGGCTTTGCAAAATCCTAACTATAATTATTATAAACTCCATAAACCATGAAACTAAAGTATGAAATATAGCATGCAGAGAAATACAGCAAAATAGGGACAACTTAACTAAAAAAGGAACAAGATAAGCCGCGAGCAACAGCTAACACAGCTAGACTAAATTCTATTTCTATAACTACTACACAGAGTTATGCGATGAATAGTTACATCTCTTAATGGAACTCACAAGAGATGTAACTCTTTTCATTGCATGTACAGTCAGGGAAATTGGCGGTGTTCGAACTTAAAAGCTACAATCGTTTGAACATTTGTTAACGAGACGTGGAACATAAATCAATACTTATAAATGTGTCTGTACAAATTAAAGTTGGTTTTATAGTTTCTTTTTTCTTATCCCTTCGTTTGCACCACTCACTGCTACTTTATTAGTTCTATGTATAAAGAGGCATAGTTTGTTTTTTCCTAAAGTGGAACACCGCGTATTTCCAGGACTGTACAGTACCGTACGTATGAATGGCGAGTGTTGTCACCTGACGTGGTTGGTCAAATGCTCCTTGCGGGAGTAGGTCTTGGTGCAGAAGGGGCACTTGTGCGGCGTCTCCCCGGTGTGCTGGTGCACGTGGTTGGTGAGGTGCTCCTTGCGGGAGAACTCCTTCGTGCAATACGTGCACTTGAACGGAGTCTCGCCCGTATGCAGTCTGCGATCAATACATTCCGATTAAGTGCCTTCACTTATTTACTATTCAATTGTATCACAGCAAATGGGACTCAATCGGAATGTAGTGTTTGTTGGGGGGATAAGATAAATTTACCTCGAGTCTAGTTGCTTTAGTTATTGCCGATTGAACCCCAAATGCTTGATGCTATCTGGATTTAGTTAAAGACATAAAAGTGTTTGTGTATCAGTCCGAGTGTATATACGCACCGAACATAGTAAAGGACATATTTTTTTACGGACTATTCACGGTTATGTGGGTTTAGCGGTGTCGTTGTGTTGAATGCATGTGGGAATCTGTATACGCGTCGGATGAGATAAGATAGTTGTTCATTGCACACAGGTCTCCGTGAAGGACATACCCTGTTGTGTATGTACGTAATGCGCGGAATGTAGCGTGTATGGAGGGAGGGTGTATACGCACCGCACGTGGTTGACGAGGTGCTCCTTGCGCGTGAACCGCTTGTTGCAGTAGGAGCAGGGATGCGGCATGTCGCCGGTGTGCTGGCGCACGTGGTTCGTGAGGTGCTCCTTGCGCGCGAACGACCGCGTGCAGTACGTGCACTTGTGAGGAGTTTCGCCCGTATGCTGTCTGCGCAACAGAGTACATTCCGATTTGATTTTATTTTCATACGAATTTACTTCATTTATAACTATGCAAAGTTCTAATTTCTTATTATAAATGTATTAATACCTTAAGGTGCCAACTCATGTTTATGTATGACTTTAAATCAAAAAGTTTAATTTCGCAAAATGGAGCACACCAATTTGAACTGTTACACGAGAAATGTTTGACGAATTTGTTAAAAGAGTTTATGCAAGTGTTTAAGTATTGTCCGATATGACTTATTACATTTTCTTTCTGGATCATCCTCATCGCTTACCAAAACATTACAGAAAAAGAATCCTAATAGATGCACAATACTTTCATGAATTAATCATTAAAAACCAGCTTCTGATCCGCTGTTGATATTTGGCAAGCTCATCTATTAGCATATTAATTTGCTGTAAGCGACAGGATGGGTCGGCAAGGTGTCACTCCGCACGGAGCTCAAATCGGAATGCACAATGCTGTGCTACCGCAGTTGCATTCAGGGAAACTTCACACAATGCCGTTCAAGACTTAAAGTTAATGACTCACGACTTTTGATTACATGAACTTCATCGGCAGGAACGGGGATTCTCTATATAACGATAAGTCATGCAAAGTACATGCAAACTACTATGGAAACATGCCCAATAAGTATAGATAGTAGGGAATGTTTTATTTAGCCTTGAGCGTGTAGCACAGCATTGTCGATTTATAATGCAATACAGAGTATGATGGCTACACAGAATAACATTAAAACATCAATAGCATGGCAACTATTTTATTACAACTTGTAGACAACTGAAATGAAATGGATTGATTTTATATCAAAATAATGTCAATAGTCATTTCATTCAATTATTTGGTTTAGAAATGGACTCGTAATTTGTTTTCCAGTAATAAAATCTCTCGCGTTTATGTCTACAAGTTGTACTAAATTGAATTGCTAATCTAAATACACAGTACAAACACAGAAGCTAGCGTATAGCACATCTAGTGCATCGATGTCATAATTGCCATACATTTACAAGGTAGTAATTTCAAGTGATTTTTGTTCATAAAGAGGGATTCTATTAATTTTCCATTACATAATAAAGCAGTAATGGAAAAACATAAAAACTTTTTACTCTGTTCGAAAACGGCATAGATATGAATACAAAACGGTACATAAATCGAAATAAAAGACGTAAAACGACGCCCTGAACATTGACAGAGGATAAATAATATTACAGAAGGCTTTGTCATATGAATATGAAAGAAAGAGATCTATACTGAATTCATATGGGTGTGAAAAGGACAGATAGAGCAACATTCCCGTATTGACTATTATGACACCGACACACGTGAGGTCCGCGTGGTTACCTGGTGTGGTTGGCGAGGTGCTCCTTGCGCGTGAAGGACTTGGCGCAGTAGGTGCAGCGGTGCGGCGACTCGCCCGTGTGTTGCCGCACGTGATTGGTGAGATGCTCCTTGCGAGTGAACGTCTTCGTGCAGTACGAGCACTTGTGCGGGGACTCCCCGGTGTGCTGACGAACGTGGTTCACTGGAATAGTACACATTCTTATTTCTAGGTTCTTTTTAGTTATGTTGGTATATGGACACCCCGTATATCGTATTTTTCTTAAGAGATAATTCAAAGGGAACATAGAAATTAACCACAAAAAATAAAAAGCTCTAACACTCAATAATCGCTGCCTAATTTTCTTAATCCTATAAAATATTGTTCTTTAAATTACATCAAATTTCTTCAAATAGTTTTTTACAAACTCTCTATTATTTACATTGCAGTTACACATTTAGTTCGTCAGACCCGTGTGTGAATGCAAAGTGGATTTTTGAATTGTTAACATTAATTATATTTATAATTTTATGAAATGTTTCTACTATACTCTTTACCAAGTTGAGTTGTGAAGGATCGTTGGTGTGATAATTGTATTGCTTTCTTACCTAAATGATCTTTCCTGGTGAACGCCTTAGGGCAGTACCCGCACTGGAACGGCGTCTCGCCAGTGTGCTGTCGCACATGGTTGACGAGGTGTTCGCGGCGTGTGAAGGACTTGGCGCAGAAGCTGCAGCGGTGCGGCGACTCGCCCGTGTGTTGCCGCACGTGGTTCAAGAGGTGCTCCTTGCGGGTGAATGTTTTCGAACAGAAGTCGCAACGATGCGGTGTTTCGCCTGCAAATTCATAATTATTTTAAAAAATCTCTTTTTTTCCTTATTGAATATTTTACATTTATTATTTATTCACAGTTGGACAGTAGCTTTCAATAAGAGGATAGGCATATTGTGAACACCAACTGATGTCAGTGAATCCATACAATTGAAACCGAGTCTGCGCCATTGTCCAATTATACTAGCCAAGTGTGAACCATACACAACTTTTCACTGATGAAAGGTCTGTACATATTGCCATCTGTTTTTTGTAAAGAAAGAGGACAATTTTTACAAGTGTTTTATCAATAATAACCTGATCATATTACACATTGTGTTAGTAAATTAAAACCAAATGATTCAAATAAACATAATGCGGATAACCAAGCTTGACACCAAAGTATACAGCAAAATGTATTTAGACATTTAAAAATGTGTTTTTTTGCATATTTATATTACAAACCAAGCAAAAACTATTTCACCTAACCAAATTGTCTTACTCATCTGTCTATAGCAGTTGTAAGACAATTAAGATAGTGAGTGTACAATAAAGCGATACTAACCAGTATGCCAGAGAATGTGATTGGTGTAGTGTTCCTTTCTGGTGAAGGACTTGCCACACAACTCACATCGGAACGGTGTGTCGTTCGTGTGAGATCGCATATGGTTCACTAAATGCTCCTTCCTAGTATACTTCTTCAAACATATGTGACAATGATGCGGCGTTTCACCTATGTGAGTGGGGCAGAAAATATATTGTTAAAATTCAATGATGCAACTATATTACTTCGAATCTTTATAGCGATTGAATTAAATGTTAATACAAGTTGATAACTAACGTATATCTACTATATTTAATTGTTGGGTAAATAGTTGAATCATTCAATTCTACTTTCTGCACCACTTTAACCGTAACTGAGGTGCAAGGCTTGGATATACCGTATTTTTAATTAACCCATAAATGGATCTAAATCGTAATTAGTGATAACTTAAAATAGAAAAAATGAAAATAACGTAAAAGATGATGACATATAAATAGTAAAATTGATTATTTCAATATTTACTCAACAAATTAATTCTAGTGATAGGTTAGTTCAAGTGTAATCTTCTCTGTTTGTGATCAAATCTTTTGAGCAGTGTAATCACAAGATACTTTTAATAATGCAGCATTACTTTAACACAAGTTTAATTTTTAAACAAAACCTTGTTAAAACAAAGCTTTTTGTTCAATTATTCAAACACACAAGTTTAATTTAAATAATTTAAAAAAGCTTTTGAAAAAACAAGGTACACAATTTGCACCCTGAATCAGTTTAAAAATAAAGGACCATAAAGTATAAGGTTTGAAATAAAATTTACTACAAAATATTTCATTGTAGACAAAATCAATTTCATCAGAACGTTTCTCGTTTTGTCGATTAGCTCAAAAGATTTCTTTATCCCTTTGGAGTGATTACCCAATAGTAAAGATTCCATCTGACCAATGGGTAAACACTTTTTTTATTTCTGCATCCATTAAATATATTTTGTTGGAAGACATTTTTTAACACAGTCCATGCGTTACAGGAAACATTTTCCCGTATTTGTGTTCCGGCGTACTCTGTATTTGCCTTTATCTCATCTTTGGTGCTGTTCAAAAACTACACAAACAAAAGAGATAGTTGTATTCCTGTCAGACTTGCTTTATATGCAAAGTTTAGCGTTGACCAGGTAATATGGTTACCATTTACGCGAAGTTTTTGTAGCAAAAAAAAAAAAATTACCAAAACGCTAAAATTACGTATTGTTGACCGACTTCCAACAAGACGGAGGTACTCAATTTGTCTGTATGCTTTTTTATGTGTGTGCGATATATCCCGCACTGGTAGACCGATTTTGAAAATACCTATTATCCGAAAGGTAGTGTGTGCAGGTGGGTTCCATTTTTTGTCTAAACTAATTCAATAGTTAGTAGTATTTGTAGTTTTAAATTAGTTGGTCGTCTGGACACTACCGAAATTAGGGGTAAAGTGATATTTAGATGAAAATGCTAACACCTGATGTTGCTCGTGTGTACTATGTAATGTGTAGTCGTGTGTAAGGGCAGTGTACCTGTGTGCCACATGACGTGGTTCATGAAGTGCTCCTTGCGCGTGAAGCTCTTCTTGCAGATGTCGCAGCGGTGTGGCGTCTCGCCCGTGTGCTTGCGCACGTGGTTCACCATGTGCTCCTTGCGCGTGAATGTCTTCGCGCAGAACTGACATCTAACAACAAATATGATGCAATTTCTTTTGGTTAAAAGATTTTAGCTTTATCCATAACTAACTTTGTTAAAATAGAAGTTACAAATTTGCATATTTTCTTTGTATTGGAATAACTCAAAAACTACTGGGTCAATTTTAAAAATTCTTTCACCGTTAAAAAGCTATTTTTTTATTACTT